>MU223927.1:577142-593102 GCA_018584345.1 Thuja plicata | reverse complement strand
GGAAACTATGCAATTCTCACAAAACTTCAAGAGAGAGACTCTAATCAGCAAAATCCCTGCATTTGAGATATCAAGACTAGAGACTGAACCTAAAAGTGAAACAACCTTCAAAGCCATAGTCCATGATAATAAATCCTTACACACATCCAGTCATGATGGGGAACAAGAAGTTGATGAAGAACTTGAAGAAACCATAGCTATGATTGCTAGAAGAGAAAAGAAAGGAAAAGGTAAATATGAAGGACAACTTCCATTCAAATGTTTTCCATGTAATAAGATAGGTCACTTTGCATCTAAATGTCCCACAAGAGTTAAGAAGTTTAGATCTGATTACAAACCCAAATATAAGAAGGAATGTTATCATGCTAAAGAAGGTGTAACCAATGAAGATTCAGGAGAAGATGAAATTGGATTCGTTTCCCTTAGAGACATGGAGATATTTCTTGAAGAAATGCACATTACAGATGAAAAGGAAGAACAAGAACTAGCCCTAATCTCCAAAGAAGACATCAGAACTAATTGGATCATTGACAGTGGATGCTCTCATCACATGACAGGTGACAAAGATAGATTTGTTCAGTTAGACAAGTACAAATGTGGTATGGTTAGATTTGGAGATAACACTCCCAAACCTATCATAGGCAGAGGTTCTATCACCTTGGATGGAAATAATAAGACAGATGATGTTCTATATGTTGATGGATTACATCATAACTTGCTAAGAGTTGGACAACTACTTGACAAAGGTTATCATTTAGAGTTCAAAGACAACAAGTGCATTATTAACAACAAGGATGGAGACATGATTGCATTAGGCTCCAAAACAAAAGGTAATGTTTTTCAGCTTAATTTTTCTATAAGTTTCTTTGTTGCAAAATTTGATGACAGTTGGTTATGGCACAAGAGACTTTGTCATATCAACTTTGACAATATAGTAAAGATCAGCAATGTTAAGGCAGTTAGAGACCTACTAAGTATTGCAAGACCAGTTGACACAATATGCAGGGAATGTGTTATGGGAAAGCATGTGAGGAGCTCTTTCAGAAGCATACAGAACTCAACTAAGAAAAAATTGGACCTAGTACATATAGATTTGTGTGGTCCTACTCAAACAGGATCATAGTACGGAGAAAGGTATTTCATTTTGTTTGTTGACGATTTTTCTAGGATGATGTGGGTTGTGTTCTTAAAGGAGAACTCTGAAGCCTTTGAGAAGTTCAAAATATTCAAAGCTAAAGTAGAGAATGGATCCAGATTAAAACTGAAATGTCTAAGATCAGATAGAGGAGAGTTCGCCTCTAATCAGTTTTATGACTATTGTGAAGAGCATGGTATTAAAAGATAGCTGAGTGCACCTAGAACCCCTCAAAAGAATGGGATTGCAAAAAGGAGAAATAGGATCATACTTGATACAACGCGCACTATGATGATTGAAGGAAAATTTGTGCACACCTATTGGAGAGACGCAGTGAACATAGTAGTATATACCATCAACAGAACCCAATTGAGGCCAGGTGCAGATAAGACATCCTATGAACTTTGGTTTGGAAAAATACCTATAGTAAAGTATTTCAGAATCTTTGGTAGCAAGTGCTACATCAAGAGAGATAATGGAGTTGGTAAGTTTGATGCTAGAAGTGATGAAGGTATTTTCCTTGGTTATTCTACTAAAAGAAAAGCATATAGATGTTTCAATTTGAGACTAAAGAAGATAATTGAAAGCACACATGTCAAGATTGATGAAAATTTTATGGTTCAAGAAAGATACTATGAATATACACCTATGATTGAGGATGAATCCAAACCTAGCAACAAAGATAAGTTGTTATTGAATAAATGTTTGATTGCATTGATGTCTCATGCAATGACCCTAAATCAAGCAGAGAAGAATCACAGACTATAGAAGAAGAAGACACACCTAAGGTTCCAAAATTCATATCTAGATACCACTCTAAAAATGACATCATTGGAGATCAGAGCAGCAGTGTTTTGACTAGATCAAAAGAAAAAGGTCTAGAAATGGATGAATAAGTATGTTTCTTTTCACAGATTGAACCTTTAAGTGTTGAAGATGCATGCAATGACTTTGATTGGAAGAATACAATGAAAGAAGAATTAGATCAGATAGTCAGAAATGATACATGGGAATTGGTCCCTAGACCTAGTGACAAAAATGTGATTGGAACAAAATGGGTATTCAGAAACAAGATGAATGAAGATGGTACTGTAGTAAGAAACAAAGCAATATTGGTATGCAAAGGATATGCACAAAGAGAAGGAATAGACTACACTGATACATTTGCCCCTATGAGCAGACTAGAAGCCATAAAATTGTTTTTTGCATATGCAACAGTCAAAGACTTTAAAGTTTATCAAATGGATGTAAAATCAGCTTCTCTGAATAGAGATTTGAATGAAGAAGTCTGCATTGAACAACCTAAAGGATTTAGTCTTTCAGATGAATTAGAGATGGTATGAAAATTGAAGAAATCTCTTTATGGTCTTACATAGGCCCCAAGAGCTTGGTATGAGAGACTTGATGGTTATCTTACCAAGATTGGTTTCAAGAAAGGAGCAGCAGATTATAACCTATTCACAAGAGAAACACCTGATGGATTATTGTTAGTTACTATATTTGTTGATGACATTATCTTTGGGGGTAATGATAAGCTCAATAAAGAATTTGCAAAAGAAATGCATAATGAATTTGAAATGAGTATGATTGGTCCTATAAAATACTTTTTGAGATTAAATGTAAAGAAAATAGATAAAGGTATATTTATTAATTAGTCTAAGTATGTGAAGGAAATACTGAAGACCTTTCAGATGGATGATTGTAAGCCAGTATACACTCCCATGATAACAGGAAGCAAACTCTCAAAATATGATTAATCCATAGTAGTTGATAAGACACTTTACAAATCTATGATTGGTAAACTCATTTATCTAACTCAATCTAGACCTGACATATCTAATGCAGTTGGCATTGTTGAAAGATTTGTAGCTGAACCCAAGCAAAGTCACCTAATGGAAGTCAAAAGGATATTTAGATATATAAAGGGAACTATAGACTATGGTTTATGGTATCCTAAATCAGAGAATGTAAAGATTCATGTACATACAGATGTAGATTGGGTAGGTTGTATTGTTGACAGAAAGAGAACTTCAGGAAGAGCAGTATTCCTTGGAGATAGGTTGGTTTCTTGGATAAGCAAGAAGAAAAAATGTATTTCTCAATCCACAGCAGAAGCTGAATATGTTGCAGTAGCACTGAATTGTTAAACTATGGTTTGAATCAAGTAGATGGTTAAGGACCTTGGCATTCAGGTTGATTATCCTATTTTTATTCATTGTGATAATACTAGAACTATCAACATGTCTAAGAACCCTGTCATGCATGCAAAGACAAAACACATCGAGATCAAGTACCATTTCTTAAGAGAGAAGGTTGCAGACAAAGAAGTGAAACTAGACTATGTGAGCATGAAAGAACAGTTGGAAGATATTTTCACAAAGCCCTTATCAAAGGATACTTTTGAGTATCTCAAGGATAAGTTGGGAGTAATTCCCTCTCCTAAGTCTGTTTAGAAAAAGCAGCAAAGACATCAGTCACTAAGTGACTAATGAATGGTTGACTACTCTACTTCTGGAGTAGTACCTGTACCTACAAGGACTATGGTGCCCTTTTCCATTGATGTCAAAGGGGGATTATATAGTAAAGAGGAGTATGTAATAAGGGCGAGTATATACTCTAGGGGAGTATATAGATGGAACAAAAACATAGATAGAGGAACTGCAGCAATTTAGAGAAATCCTTGATGAGGATATTGAGAAGATTGTAAAAGAAAGAGGACACCATGAAAAGAGGATGTTTTTGATATCATATGTTGCCATAAATGTCAAAGGGGGAGATTGTTGGAGATTTGATTCAGAGCAGTTGATTGATTGTATGTTTGTCATTGATGACAACATATAATACACAATAGTAATTCTGTATGAACTTATTTTAATGATGACATGAAGACTTGTGTGGATATTTACATTTTTTTGACATGTTTATTATGTTATGTTCATACATGCAGACCCAGATATGATGTTTCAGTAAAGTTATACAATTATGTTATTGGGAGTTACAATTCTGGAAGTATAACGGTTTAGGGCTGACGTATATAACGTGTTTCAAGAGTTGTGCCTATCTCTAGGATATACATGTGAATATGCATGATTAATTATGAGTTTTTGATATAAATCCAAAGGTGCCAAACATGTTTCAAGATGATTGTAAAGTTATGGTTAATTTAGTGAGGCTAACTTAGTGAAGTGTCACGTCTGTTCAACATTGACTTGCATGGAGTTAATATTGTTTACGTGCTTAGTTAAGAAGACTAAGATATTGATGAAGTGTTTCTAAGAGCTAACATGACATTCTAGTTTGGAGAAGATACTTATAGTAGTTCAATTGTGATACACCATGTGTGAATGATACAAAAAGTGAAGAAAGATGTATAGAGCAGATTCTCAGAGTTGGTTCATTCATCAAGGGTCTATGTGAAGAAGAAGTTAAAGATTGTAATACACTAGAACTGATCAAGACAGCAGGCCTACTCCACAATTCATCATCAGATATAGTGCATATCTATTATTTATAAAGTTGTAGCCTTCACCATTAAAGCAGTGAGCTTTTGGACAGTGAGTCCACCACCCCTAATAGGGTTATTTGTAAAAGACTCCTAACAAGGTCTGACCCTTAACCAGGTCACTATACTTATTGCATTGTATTGTACAACTCCTAACAGGGTTGAAATATCTTCTAACATGGATTAATACAAACAAGTATAGTTTATTGTGGGTGCTAATTCCCACCTGGGTTTTTTCCATTTGGTTTCCCTGTAATCAAATTGTGTGTTGAGTACTGTGTTATCTGATTATGCATTTACTTTGGTGTATACTAAACTTAAATAAGTAAAAAGAACTGAAGCTACTAATAACTAATTCACCCCCCCCCCCCTCTTAGTTATCCTTTNTTCCCCCCCCCCCCCCTCTTAGTTATCCTTTGGGACTATTGTAACATGAAATAAAATGGTGCAAGAGAACCCTTGGGTTGCATAGGTCAATTTAATTTTTCTTTTGTTGAGTGTGTTCCATATGGAAATTTTGCTATGTTTTTATTAAGGTTATATTTACCATAGTGTGAGTACAATAGGGTGTAAGTATTTTGAGTCTTAGGACATTTGGAAGTTGTAATTAGGGGCTAGAAAGTTGCAAAGCCTCCTGGTGAGAAAAATAGGGATGATGATGTTATCATGAAGTCAGTAGGGTTTGGAATATCTTTGAAATATGTTTCATCCATGGTTAATACGAAGAGTGAGGTTTGCTGAGTGTTGAAATTTTTTTTGTTTAATTCGTAAAAAGTTGTCAAAAAAAGATGTAAAGTTGCATTTTACAACTTTTGCAATTTTGAAATGTTGCTCGGAGAACATTGTCAAAATGTGCAAATCGATGACAGAGTTTTGTAAGAGGAAAAAAAATTCTCAACCACTACACTTAAGACATGTCTTGACCTAATTGAAAGTTTGGACACCCATTGTATGGATAGAGACTTATGAATTCAAGAATTTAGCTTGTTTTGTGTGTAATTTTAGTTACTTTCATGACAATAGGTAGTTAATGGATTACAACTAGAACTTTAGCTCATGAATGGGTTAGTTTAAGTGTTTTTCTAGTTCTGTGTGCAAGTATATAGGTATTCTGAAGTTCTTTGTTTTCTATTTGTAAATATTTTGTGTTTGGCACTATCACTAGTCTCATCCAGGCAGTTTGTAAAGATCAAAGTCTAAATCACATTCCCACTGTCCATTCTATATAGACTCTTTGGAATAGTGATTAGACTCCATGTACATATTCTTTGTAGGATCTTGGGCCCTCAAATATAGAGGGGTGAAGTTTAATGTCTTTCCCTAGGTGACCAAGTGGTGTGCCTGGCTAGGAAAGACCAAGATGGAGAGCGTGTAACTTACAGAGGTGGATACCTAGAACCAAAATTCCTTTTGTAGATTGATGTCAAGATTATTTCCAAGAATTGGTAAAAAGAAGAGGGTCTTAAAAAATCCAATTGATGTTCTAATTCATTCTATCTACTTTAGGAGCTAGTGAAGACCTTAAAACCCCTAAACTCACTCATTTTTAGTTAGGATACTATATGGAAGGTGGTGACCCCAAGACCCCAAAAATACTTGAGGGGTTATTAAATGTTCCAAGAATCCAAAGAAAACTTTTAGGGTTTCTTTGGAAGGGTTAGGAGAAAATCCCTATTTTCTTTGAGCAGGAGACCTAATAGGGATACTAGCCTTTGAGGCTTGTTTTGTGAATAATTGAAGAAATATACTACATTTTTGAACTAGGTGGGAATCCTAACACCCCTAGTTGATTGAACTAGAATATTTCAAGACACCTCTACACCTCTGTAAGAATAACTTATGCATATGGAGGTTGCAAGCCTTTAAGTTTGTGTAAAGGCAAGAGATTGTGAAGCTAGAATGCACTAGGTATAAGACTTGGTTGGTTGGATCTTTCTTAATGGTTAGGCTGGCTAGAGTAACCATGGGATCAAAATTGGTTGAGGGTCCAATAGGTTGTAAGAAGTGTAGTTAAGACACCCTAAAATTCTCTTCTGAAGACTAAGATCATGAATGAGTGATTGATTCATGTAACCTCCCTATCATAAACCCATATTTTCCTAATTGCATCATCAATAACAGTAACATAATAATAAGACCTACCAAGAGAGGGTATCTTGGATGGTCTCCATATATCAGAATACACAAGAAACAACTTTTAAGTTTTATTTTCCTTCCCAACTCTAAGAAATATGATCCTCTTTTTCTTTCCATAAGGTCATGATTTTTACAGAACTCCAAATCAACCTGTTTAAAACCTAGTAATAAATTCTTTGAATGGAGAAGCTTTGTCCCCTTCTCACTCATGCACCCAATTCAATTGTTCCTTATATTTGTATTAGTTCCCATAGAAGCAAGGGAGATAGAATAACTAGTATTACTAGTACATAAATACAATGTACCTATTAATCTCTAAGTTCTATTGATGATTAGTGACCTACACTTAGTCATTCAATTAGGCAGTTTTAGTTGGCTATCACTATGGCCGAGCTAAAACTATGCAAGGCCAAGAAACATTGTAGAGAAGTTTTCAGTTTGCCTAGTTACATTGTCGAGCCAAGTTACATTGTCGAGCCGAGTAGGACTCAGAGATGTTAAGTGCCGAGCAACAGAGAAGTCAAGTGCTGATTAGAATAGTTTTTGTATACATGTCTAGAATGATACAAACTTTGAGGATAAGTGATCTGGCCGAATTGTATAAGCTTTTTGGGCCGACTTATGTATGCATTTAATATTATTCAATGGAGTTAGTTATGCATTTAATTGTTTTATCCTATACATGACCTATTGTAAACATTAATTGTTATACCATCAAGGTATGGGTATCCGATCTTGATCATTGATCTAGATCTCGCTATCATATTTGAACACGTATATTAGATTGCTTCTGAACCCTATTTTGTATGTGTAAGAAGAGAGAAGAGGAATTGTCTAGTGACTGCATTTTGAAGTGAAATGCATAGAGGGTTATTTTGTTAAGAAGAAGAGATCAAACAGAGTGAAAACACAGTGAACAACAAAGTATAGTTATAAGAGATTATGAGATCATAGAAGGTATTGAAAAGAGGAGATCTATCATCAGCATCAGAGTGCATAATGAAGGATCAATACTTGAGACATTCTAATCATTGTATCAGATGAGAATTTCTTAACAAAGTGGTTCTAGTAGACCTTTCTTTATCTCCTAGTAGAGTGCTTACTTCATTGTAAGTTCAAATCCTTTCATAGGGTAGATTGTAATGATCTTAAGCTCTTAACAGGGCAAACCTTTAATAGGGTAGATTACATTTTGTAATCAACATTTGTAACATTAATAGGTAAACTTTATTACATTAGTAGTGGACAATTTTTTGGGTGTCATCCCCACCCTAGTTTTACCTATTTGGGTTTCTGGGTTACCAAGTTATTGTGTTATGTGTTATTTATTTCATTGTATGGATGTTATCTATGATTACATTAGATTCATATATGTATGAATTTGGATTAGTTTCTTTTAAGTATTTTATTTTGAAGATCTTATTCACCCCCCCCTCTCAGTATCTTACTTTCCCATTATTGTATTTCAAACAATTGGTATCAGAGCCTAGTTCTGAAAAAAGGTCATAATCAACTTGAGAATACAGATCTTGAGATGGAGATCTACAAGATGGATAAAGTCATTGAGAATCAAATGATTGATATTTAGTTAGCAGTACAACAACTTGAGACTGCAAGACAAGAATTAAAGAAGTCCTTGACCACAAGGAAAGATTTGGCCAAACTAATGAATGAATCTCATTATCAGGAAGAGGACACCACAAATCTATTTTAGAATGGAGATTCTACTGAGAGTAATGCAGCAATAGCAGATCTACTAGAAAATAACATTGCACTATGTGAAGAAGTCAAAAACTTGAAAAAGGAACAAGAAGCCCAATCAATAAGAATGTGTGAAGCTGTTGAACAGAAAAAAAAAGATGAAGATGACAAGGCTATGGCAGAAGAAGATAAAATAATGATGACTACCAGACTTGATGAAAGAACACATGATGTGCAAACAATGATAGTCAATCAAGTTGACATGCACAAATAAACTACTACTTGTGAGTCAGGAGATCAGTAGGAAAGACTTGGAGATTGTAAATCTTAGATCTAAGAACAATCAATTGAAAGATGAATTGAGATCTAAGAAAGAACTTAATAACAGAGTGATTGATCCCAATGCAACTATGAGCTAGTTTGAACAAATGGTGGAAGCATCAAGAAGACCTAAAGATTCTTTTGGATTAGGTCACACTAAACAACATACAACCATTAAAGAAGGAGAATCATCTAAGATAGGTGAAAGAAGGTATGCAAAGCCAAGAAACAACAAACCTGTTTGTCACCACTATGGGAAACCAGGTCATACAACAAACATTTGTCGAAGCAAGAATGGTAAGTCTAATCCAAAAAATAGCTTTAATGGTTAGTGCTTTAACTATAATAAGTTTGGACATCAAGCGCGTGAATGTAAGAGAAAGGCAAGAAAAACACCTAGACTCAATGGTAATTTCTATAACTATCACAAATATGGTCATAGAGCACAAGATTGCATATCTAAAGGTAAACAATAATGGACATCAAAGGTACATGAGAAATCACCAAGAAAAGGAAATAATTAAAATTGGGATTACAATACATGGCATAGTTGTCATTACTGTGGTGAGTATGGGCATGTTCCAGAAAACTGCATAAGGACACATTTCAGAGGAAAATCTAAAATTTGGATGAATGGAAGCCTAGTTTGTCATAGTTGTCTGAAAACTAGTCATACAATGATAGATTGTAAGACTAGGGTACCTGCTCCTACTATTGAGAAAATTAGAACACATATGAACAAGACATTGGTTAAGAAGTCTGAACCATGCATCAGTGAAAATAGTGAAGCCGAGATCACCCAATCCAATAGATTAGGTGATCACATCATCTCCAACTAAGAAAAAGAGGTATTTTAGGAACTGCATCTAAAATTGTTATCTTACATCAGTTCCTAACATGAAATATACAAAAGTCTATATTTGCATATGTTAAGATGCACCAGGACATTTGTTTTTCAAAATGCCAAGATGAGAAAATTGCACTAATAGGCGTCGAGCACCAATCATGGACACTAAGACCAAGTTCTTTACTGAGTGCCAAGTTTTGTTGGTCGAGTGAGTTTTATGATGGCCGAGTGTAGTAAGCCGAGTGGGATGTAAGTTGTGTTAAAGTTGAGGATAGCTAGCTTGCACTAACTCAATGGGTAGAACATTGATTGCTTCCTACCTTGACCTTTCAAAGTCTATAAAGGATGAACAGTTGACACTTCATTTTTACCTTGCAATTTTTACTATTTACGGAGTGATTGAAGTGATTTATAGAATTGGTCTTAACTAAGTTAACATCAAAGATTTCATCAGCATATCATCAGCAATCCTAAGGTGAATAGTGCAAAGCATTGCTTGTCGAGGTACTCTATTTTTCATCTCTTGAAACCTAATTTTAAGTTCATGGCTGCAAGTTCTTCTGTACCAACTAAGAGTATGGAGGCAGAACCAGAGTAAATTTAGTTAGAACAGAGTGATGAATGTGAACCTCTCAACTTTTGAGCCATTACTGAAAGTGCGATTCAGAGTGATTTAACGGGAGCCCTCTCATCTATTCCACCCAAGGTACTCATGATCCATGATGTTTGATCATGTTATATGGTTAATATTGGTGAAGTAGGTGATAGTGAATTAAGGAAATCCTAGAACAAATAGTGTGTCAATGGAGTTCTTAAGGAAGAATTCAAACATTTAGCCGACAAAGGGTTAACTCGTGCCCTAGATTTTCCACAAGGTTTCAAAGATGAATGGATTAAAGTTATCCTTATCCAAGTTCATGAAATGTGTATGTGGTTGGATAATGGACCAGTCAAAATCACCAAAAGCATGATTCATCAAGTGACTGGATATCCTATAGTGAATGGAAAATGGACAATGAGGGATATAAACAAAGAAGAAATTGCACTGAACACTGGAGCCATATTGAACAATAGAGGTATGACTATCTCTACAACTATAGACCTCAAACTTGACTTTGGAGTAAGAGTAATAGAACATAATTTCTATCAGTCTAGCAGATTGGATAGTGTTCCTTGTATAGCCATTGATCAGGCATGGAAATTTTTTAAGAAGAATCATACATATGCTCTTGCCGAACTACAATAGACATAATTAGCCAAGAACCTAGCATTAATCAGAAAGGCTAAGAGCTCATCATGTAAGGTTGGAACCTTACTAGTCTATATATTTTTCTAGATTCAGGATACATTTCCTACATTGGGAAATATTGTTTGGGAAATGGATAGACCCATTACAGTTCAGATTAGTGAATGTATGGAGAAACTAGGAGGTAATTTCAATAGCATTATGGGGAGCTATTTTGTAGAATTCAAGAAGAGAATGAGATTAAGGACTAGGATTCCTAAGTCACTAGTGGAGAAACACTATGAAGAAGTCTATTTTCTAGTTGATACAAATAATACTTATATCTAGGCTATGACTCCTAAGATAACATGCTTAGAACTAGTTCCATATGAAATTGACATTGATGAAGCATCAGCTAACATTATTGCACTCCTAGCTGAGGAAATTGATACTACAACAGAGAGATTTGGAAATTTTGATGAAGCTAAGGCAAAAATTTCTAGAAGTTTGAATGAGGGAACTATGGAGAGGAAAAGAAAGAAGATTGTGAAAAACCTGAAGAAAATGGTTGGCTTAGGTAGTGATGAAGAACCTAAGGATGCACCTTTAGACCTGACCACTGGACAAGGTGAGGATATATCTATAGAGGAGGAAGTAAGTGCATCAGAAGAGGTTACTAAGAAAGATAAGGGAAAGAGACCATCAATTTTCATAGTACCCAAGCCAAGAAAAGCCAAACCCAAGGTTACACCTCCTGTAGCTAATCATCTGAGGACTAGAGCAACTAACGTTACTTCTCCAGAAGAAGTACAAAAAAAAGTATATGGTAAGAGGAAATTTGTAGAAAGTAGTTCTGGAAAGGAAGTAAAGGTTGCTCCTAAGGCTGAGCCGAAGAAGCCAGCAAAGAGACCAAGAAGGAGACTAGATTTGGGGATAGATAGTGATGAGGAAAAGATAGAAACTAATGAACCCAGCAACATACCTACAACACAATTTAAGAAACCAGCTAGTATTGATGAGGTATGTGACACTTTGAGGAATTCAGCAGGGTTGGCAACTTTTAAGTTCATTAAGTATGAAAAGTTAAATAATGCAGATAGGCACAAAGTACAGGAAGCACTCTTGTATATGATGAGTACTTTCAAATTAACTCCTATAGAGATAGGAAATCATGTACCCAATGAACTTTATGATTTTCTGACAAGCAAATGGGAATTTGCACTTACCACAGAGAGACATATGAGGGAAGGAACTCTAGCCAAGCTAATACCTGAGTTAACCTCAAAAAAAAGAGCCAAATTCATTGAGGATTACAAGAATAGGTTTGTTCCTAAACTCAGAGGCTATGCTATATTGAAAAATGATATTGAAGGTGTAGTACAACAAAGCACAAGGATCTGGAAGGAGATTTTTGGACTGGCTCTTCCAAAAGATATGAAATCTGGTGAAGGGACATCTAAGAAAAAGACAAAAGAAGTTGAAGTAAAGAATACCCCTGAGCCAAAGATAACACAAGATAAAATTTCCATAGAACAAGACAAAACCAAAGATGCATTAGATGCAACAAACTCTATTGACCTGACTGTAGACAGTCCTATGGATTTTATAGTTGATGATCTAAGCAATTTGAATGCTGAGGAACAAGAGATGTCGAGTGGTAAGGACACTGATTCTCCTACTAAGGCAACTGATACTGAAGAAGGGAAGACCACTACATCTGATGAAATAATTGAAGTTGTCAATAATTAGACAAGTGAAGAGAAACAACAAACAAATGAACAAGAGGTAACTTCATAGAATCCACCTATTTTAGAGGTTGTGAAAATAGTTTTAGATATTGGAGTAGGGATGAAGGATACTGTTGATGAGCCTAAAGAAGAAGAGGTAGTCCAAGTGCTGGTTGATCTACCACACTCTACATCATCCAATCCCACAGGTCCTAAAACTGGGAGTATGCCGAATCCATAGACAATATTGATAGAATTAAAAGGGGCAATGGATAATGACACTATCAAAGGAAAAGGTATTATGCTGCCAAGCATAATTTCTCCAGAATTGAAGAATAAGAAAATCTTGAAGAAGAATTTTCATATTCTAGATGTAAGATTAGATGACACTACTACATTTGGGGCCAAATTTTGACAGAAGTTTTCAACGGGTAACTTTTTCTTACGAATTTGGTGTTTTTTTTTTGTAATAGGCCCCGATGATGTCGGTATTCTTATGGGTGTTTAATTGACCATCAGAACTCTGAAAAATTTAGTGTATACATTAAAAAAAAAGTGAAACAGCCTCATCATTTTCATTTTGATTGGAGAGCGGGAGAAAAGGAGCGACAGCTGAGCGCGGGAGAAGGTATGTGATTTGTTCATCTTTCAAGCCTCTGGCATCATACTTGAATGCATTTCATTTTATTGTTGAGGGAGTTTCTCTCTTAAATGACCGCATTCTACTGGTGTCATGCCCTAGCCAGTGCTTTATCTCTATTATTTGATGTTATTGGTTCTTGTGCTCAAGGATATCAATTCACTGTATTCAAATGTTCGGATTCATGTTTGTTGATATTACTGGCATATGTGTTTAATGATGCCATTGTATATTGCTGTCACTAAAATGACTACATTCTACTGGTGTCATTCCCTAGCCCATGCTTTAACTCCATTATTTGATGATATTGATGCTTGTGCTTAAGGATATCCATTTTTTTGAAATTTTGACTGTCGTTATCAAATGGACAGCTCGTGAGCTTCTATCTAGGTGCCATTTGTATTGATAGCTTAGGGAATCAAATCTATTGTATCATTAATAGTTGAGACTTTGTTAAAATGAAATAGGACAAAGAATAATTTTTATTTAGTTTCTCTATTTTGATCCCTAAGTGGCTTACAACCCTAGAGAAGTATATGCAAATTTATGAATCTAGTTGCAGCGTACATAGCAGCCGATAATTCACAAGAAATGCATGCATCCAATTTGAATAGAAATTAATATAAAGAACTAGGGTCCTCAAATAGCCCAATCATTCAGACCTTGACTATCCCCTCAACCAGTGACCGTTCAAAACTAGGTTATCATGCAATCAGTGAGTGATCCTTCATTCTCCTGGTCTGCCCTGCATCCAAACATATTGGAAATATATAATACAATGATAACAAGTCTTTCACAATCCCCTTCCCTCAAGGAACACTATCAACAAGTAACCCTTCTTCTTATCAACCATATCTAATGTTTCATTGAAGTCACGGCCAAGAATGAAGGTCACCTTACCCATACCATTCATGGATTCTGAAATGTTGTTCCAAACTCCTAAAAAAATTTCTATTGCTTCTTGTTGCTTCTTTAAATACTTCTTCTACCACAATGTCCTCCTACCCCATCTTCTTGATCTTCCTGGCTAAAGCGGATGAATCCACACACAATAACCCAAAATGAAGGGTTTTGTATCCTTTAATGAATCTCAGTCACTGGTAACGCATGGAGAGTCAAACCAGTAGTCTCCAAAGCATTCAATAAGTGAATATGAATGTTTGAAAACTTTCCTCTCAACATCCCCAACCACTCCTAATTGGTTAAAGGGATATTTATAGAATCTCCACTATTCCTATCCTTACCAACAATTCTTAAACATACTTTATTTGATATGATAATAACATGCTAAACTGAACCAATGGCATGTTCTTCATGTGGTACAAGGAAGATTTGGCTATCAAGTCTTCCTTCGTGCAAGGTGAGCATGAGAGAAGGTATGTGATTTCTTCATCTTTGATTGGTATCTTTGATGGGAAACATCTTTAGAGCCTATGGCATCATATTCGACCACAAATTTCAAATGCATTGCATTTTATTTGATCATGAATGCTCACTGAAATGACCACATTCTACTGGTGTCGTGTCCTAGCCCATGCTTTATCTCCATTATTTGATGTTATTGGTGCTTTTTCTCAAGGATATCGATTTACTATTTTCAAATGTTTGGTTCGTTTTGGTCGTGACTGTTCCTCTAGTACACAGTCAGGAAATGTAACTGTTTAATGATTATATGTAATGTTGAACAGATTAAATGCTATATTCTTCGTAGAAGTGAATGGAAGGAATAGTGTTGGTGGTAGGTTTCATTTATTATTGAATTTAATGGTTTCCAAGATGTGTTGAGGAGTTTGCTCCTTGTTTAATGTTAACTATTCCTGCACAATCCACTCATACAATAGTGAAATTCTATGTGATTGACAATTTCATACAACTGGTCCTTTGGTGTGCATTAAATACAATCTAGTCACTTATTGAATGCTTTGGAGACTACTGGTTTGACTGTCCATGTGTTACAAGTGACAAAGATTAATTAAAGGATACAAAACCCTTCATTTTGGGGTTATTGTGTGTGGATTCAAATGTAGGTTTGATTTGGTTAATGTTTAGAAGAGATCAATAAATTATTTAAAGACAATCTTAGATGTTTGGAGAGGTTTGAGAGGCACTTATAATGACTGTACCCTCACAAATAGAAGCATAGAATAGTTTTACTATGTTTCCTTTCTCTATTTTGAGGTTTCCTTTCTCTGCCACAGGGGTACAGTCAGAGTGTTCATTGACAAAATGATCTTTTGAATTGCTACTATGAATATGAATGATTTGATATAGCATATTGCTCATTTTACTTGTAGTTTGGAATAGCTTGTGCAAGGGTGAAAGTAGTTTTGATCATTTTGGTCGTGACTATTCCTCTACACAGTTAGAAAATGTAACTGTCTAATGATTATATGTAATGTGAATGGAGTTTCCAAGATGTGTTGAGGAGTCTGCTCCTTGTTTAATGTTAACTGTTCATGCACAATCCACTCATACAATGGTGAAGTTAGCAAACTAAACCAATGGCATGTTTACAAAAAAGAAATAAAATGATAATAATATGCTGAAAATTCTATATATTTTGTTTAATACATGCCAAAGGACCAGTCCCAACAATTCATAAACATACTAGTTATCTGATATGATCAATTGTTAATAAAGGTCTAATTCTGTAGACTGCTAGCATGAAGGAAGATTTGACCTAGCCAAATTTTCCTTGTACCACACAAAAAAAAAGTGTGATAACT
>MU223927.1:535243-556881 GCA_018584345.1 Thuja plicata | reverse complement strand
GTTGTAGCCTTCACCATCAAGAAGTGAGCTTTTGGACAGTGAGTCCACCACCCCTAACAGGGTTATTTGTAAAAGACTCCTAACAGGGTCCAACCCTTAACTAGGTCACTATACTTATTGCATTGTACTGTACAAATCCTAATAGGGTTGAAATATCTTCTAACATGGATTACTACAAACAAGTATAGTTTATTGTGGGTGCTAATTCTCACCGGGGTTTTTGCCATTTGGTTTCCCCATAATCAAATTGTGTGTTGCGTACTGTGTTATCTGATTGTGCATTTACTTTGTTGTATACTAAAGTTAAAGAAGTAAAAAGAACTAAAGTTACTGATAACTGATTCACCCCCCCTCTCAGTTATGCTTTGGAACTATTGTAACATGAAATAAAATGGTGCAAGAGAACCCTTGAGTTGCATAAGTCAATTTAATTTTTCTTCTGTTGAGTGTGTTCCATATGGAAATTTTTCTGCATTTTTCTTAAGGTCATATTGACCATAGTGTGATTACAATAGGGTGTAAGTATTTTGAGTCTTAGAACATTTGGAAGTTGTAATTAGGGGCTAGAAAGTAGCAAAGCCTCCTGGTGAGAAAAATAGGGATGATGATGTTATCATGAAGTCAGTAGGGTTTGGAATATATTTGAAATATGTTTCATCCATGGTTAATATCAATAGTGAGGTTTGTTGAGTGTTGAAAATTATTTTTTTTAATTCGTAAAAAGCTGTCAAAAAAAGATGTAAAGTTGCATTTTGCAACTTTTGCAATTTTGAAATGTTGCTCGGAGAACATTGTCAAAATGTGAAAATCAATGATAGAGTTTCGTAAGAGGAAAAAAATTCTCAACCACCCCGCTTAAGACATGTCTTGACCTAATTGCAAGGTTGGACACCCATTGTATGGATAGAGACTTATAAAATCAAGAATTTAGCATGTTTTGTGTGTAATTTTAGTTACTTTCATGATAGTAGGTAGTTAATTGATTGAAACCAGCACTTTAGCTCATGAATGGGTTAGTTTAAGTGGTTTTATAGTTTTGTGTTCAAGTATATAGGTATTTTGAAGTTCTTTGTTTTCTATTTGTAGATATTTTATGTTTGGCACTATCACTAGTCTCATCCAGGCAGTTTGTAAAGATCAAAGTCTAAATCACTTTCCCACTGTCCATTCTATATAGAATCTTTGGAATAGTGATTAGACTCCATGTACATATTCTATATAGGATCTTGGGCCCTCAAATATAGAGGCTTGAAGTTTAATTTCTTTCCCTAGGCGAGCAAGTGGTGAGCCCGGCTAGGAAAGACCAAGATGGAGAGCGTGTAACTTATAGAGGTGGATACCTAGACCCAAAATTCCTTTTGTAGATTGATGTCAGGATTATTTCCAAGCATTGATAAAAAGGAGAGGGTCTTAAAAAATCCAATTGATGGTCTAATTCATTCTATCTACTTCAGGAGCTAGTGAAGACCTTAAAACCCCTAAACATACTCATTTTTAGTTAGGGTACTGTATGGAAGGTGGTGACCCTAAGACCCCAAAAATACTTGAGGGGTTATTAAATGTTCCAAGAATCCCAAGAAAATTTTTAGGGTTTCTTTGGAAAGGATAGGAGAAAATCCCTATTTTCTTAGAGTAGGAGACCTAATGGGGATACTAGCCTTTTAGGCTTGTTTTGTGAAGAATTCAAGAAATATTCTACATTTTTGAACTAGGTGGGACTCCTAACACCACTAGTTGATTAAACTGGAATAGTTCAAGACACCTCCACACCTCTGTAAGACTAACTTATGCATATGGAGGTTGCAAGCCTTTAAGTTTGTGTAAAGGCAAGAGATTGTGAAGCTAGAATGCACTGAGTATAAGACTTGGTTGGTTGTATCTTTCTTAATAGTTGGGTTGGCTAGAGTAACCATGGGATAAAAATTGGTTGAGGGTCCAATAGGTTCCAAGGACTGTAGTGAAGACACCCTAAAATTCTCTTCTGAATAGTAGGAGCATGAATGAGTGATTTATTTATCTAACCTCCCTATCATAAACCCATATTTTCCTAAATACATCATCAATAATAGTAACATAATAATAAGACCTACCAAGAGAGGGTATCTTGGATGGTCTCCATACATTAGAATACACAAGATCTAACTTTTAAGTTTTCTTTTCCTTCCCAACTCTAAGAAATATGATCCTCTTTTGCTTTCCATAAGGTCATAATTTTTTACAGAACTCCAAATCAACCTATTTAAAACCTGGTAATAAATTCTTTGAACGGAGAAGCTTTGTCCCCTTCTCACTCATGCATCCAATTCAATTGTTCATTAGATTTGTATTAGTTCCCATAGAAGCAAGGGAGATAGAATAATCAGTATTACTAGTACATAAATACAATGTACATGTTCATCTCTAAGTTCTATTGATGATTAGTGACCTACACTTAGTCATTCAATTAGGAAGTTTTTGTTGGCTATCACTGTGGCCGAGCTAAAATGATGCAAGGTCGAGCAACATTGCAGAGTAATTTTGAGTTTTCCTAGTTACATTGCCAAGCAGAGTTACATTGTTGAGCCGAGTAGGACTCAGAGATGTTAAGTGCCGAGCGACAAAGAAGTCAAGTGCTGAGTAGAATAGTTTTTGTATACATGTCTGGAATGATACAAACTTTGAGGATAATTGATCTGGCCGACTTGTATAAGCTTTTGGGCCGACTTATGTATGCATTTAATATTCTTCTACGGAGTTATTTATGAATTTAATTATTTTATCCTATACATGATCTATTGTAAACATTAATTGTTATACCATCAAGGTATGGGTATTAGATCTTGATCGTTGATCTAGATCTCACTATCATATTTGAACAGGTATATTAGAATGCTTCTAAACCCTATTTTGTATGTGTAAGAAGAGAGTAGAGTAATTGTCTAGTCACTGCATTTCTAAGTGAAATGCATAGAGGGTTATTTTGTTAAGAAGAAGAGTTCAAACAAAGTGAAAACACAGTGAACAAAAGAGTATAGTTATAAGAGATTATGAGATCATAGAAGGTATTGAAAAGAGGAGATCCGTCATTAGCATCAGAGTGCATATTGAAGGATCAATACTTGAGACATTCTAATCATTGTATCAGGTGAAAATTTCTTAACAAAGTGGTTCTAGCAGACCTTTCTTTATCTCCTAGTAGATTCCTTACTTCATTGTAAGTTCAAATCCTTTCACAGGGTAGATTGTAATGATCTTAAGCTCTAAACTGGGCAGACCTTTAACAGGGTAGATTACATTTTGTAATAAACATTTGTAACCTTAACAAGTACACTTTATGATTGTAGTAGTGGAGAATTTTTTGGGTGTCATCCCCACCCCAGTTTTACCTATTTGGGTTTCTAGGTTACCAAGTTATTGTGTTATGTGTTATTTATTTCATTGTGTGGATTCTATCTGTGATTACATTAGATTCATATATGTATGAATGTGGATCAGTTTGTTTTAAGTATTTTATTTTGAAGATCTGATTCACCCCCCCTCTCAGTATCTTGCATTCCCATTATTGTATTTCCAACAATTGGTATCAGAGCCCAGTTCTCAAAAAAGGTCATAATCAGCTTGAGAATATAGATCTTGATATGGAGATCTACAAGATGGGTAAAGTCATTGAGAATAAAATGATTGATATTTAGTTAGCACTACAACAGCTTGAGACTGCAAGACAAGAATTAAAGAAGTCCTTGACTACAAGGAAATATTTGGCCAAACTAATGAATGACACTCATTATCAGGAAGAGGACACGACAAATCTATTTCAGAATGGAGATTCTACAAAGAGTGATGCAGTAATAGAAGATCTACTAGAAAAGAACGGTGCACTATGTGAAGAAGTCAAAAACTTGAAAAAGGAACAAGAAGCCCAATCAATAAGAATGTGTGAAGTTGTTGACTAGAAAAAGAAAGCTGAAGATGACAAGGCTATGGTAGAAGAAGACAAAATAATGATGACTAACAGACTTGATGAAAGAACACATGATGTGCAAACAATGATAGTCAATCAAGTAGACATGTGAAAATCACCTACTACTTGTGAATTAGGAGATCAGTAGGAAAAACTTGGAGATTGTAAATATTAGATCTCAGAACAATAAATTGAAAGATGAATTGAGATCTAAGAAAGAACTTAATAATAGAGTGAATGATCCCAATACATCTATGAGCTACTTTGAACAACTGGTGGAAGCATCAAGAAGACCTAAAGATTCTTTTGGATTAGGTCACACTGAACAACATACAACCATTGAAGAAGGAGAATCATCTAAGATAGGTGAAAGAAGGTATGCAAACCCAAGAAATAACAAACCTATTTTTCACCACTATGGGAAACCAGGTCATACAACAAACATTTGTCAAAGCAAGAATGGTAAGTCCAATCTGAAAACTAACTTTAATTGTTAGTGCTTTAACTATAATAATTTTGGACATCAAGCACATGAATGTAAGACAAAGCCAAGAAAAACACCTAGACTCAGTGGTAATTTCTATAGCTATCACAAATACAGTCATAGAGCACAAGATTGAAAATCTAAAGGTAAACAATAGTGGATGTCAAAGGTACAAGAGAAATCACCAAGAAAAGGAAATAATTACAATTGTGATTACAATACATGGCATAGTTTTCATTACTGTGGTGATTATGGGCATGTTCCAGAAAACTACATAAGGACACATTTTAGAGGAAAATCTAAAAGTTGGATGAATGGAAGCCTAGTTTGTCACAGTTGTCTAGAAACTGGTAATACAAGGAAAGATTGTAAGACTAGGGTACCTTCTCCTACTGTTGAGCAAATTAGAACACATATGAACAAGACATGGGTTAAAAAGTCTGAACCATACAACAGTGAAGCTAGTGAAGCCGAGATCACCCAATCAAATAGATCAGGTGATCACATCATCTCCAACTAAGAAAAAGAGGTATATAAGGAACTGCATCTAAAATTCTTATCTTACATCAATTCCTAACATGAAATATACAAAATTCCATATTTGCATATGTTAAGATGCACCAGGACATTTTTTTTTTTTTCAAATGCCGAGATGAGAAAATTTCTCTAATAGGTGTCGAGCACCAATCATGGACACTAAGACCGAGCTCTTTAGTGAGTGCTGAGTTTTTTTGGCCGAGTAAGTTTTATGATGGCCGAGTGTAGTAAGCCAAGTGGGATGCAAGTTGTGTTAAAGTTGAGGATAGATGGCTTTCACTAACTCAATGGGCAGAACATTGATTTCTTACCTACATTGACCTTTCAAAGTCTATAAAGGATGAATAGTTGACACTTCATTTTTACCTTGCAATTTTTACTGTTTGCAGAGTGATTGAAGTCATTTGTGGAATTGGTCTTAACTAAGTTAACATCAAATATTTCATCAGTGTGCCGTCGGCAATCCTAAGGTGAATAGTGTGAAGCATTGCTTGTCGATGTACTCTATTTTTCGTCTCTCAAAACCTAATTTCAAGATCATGGTTGCAAGTTCTTCCATACCAGCTAAGAGTATGGAGGCAGAACCAGAGTAAATTCAGTTAGTACAGAGTGATGAATGTGAACCTCTCAACTTTTGAGCCATTCTTGAAAGTGTGATTCAGAGTGATTTAACGGGAGCCCTCTCATCCATTCCACCCAAGGTACTCATGATCCATGATGTTCGATCATGTTATATGGTTAAGATTGGTGAAGTAGGTGATAGTGAATTAAGGAAATCCTACAACAAATTGTGTGTCAATGGAGTTCTGAAGGAAGAATTCAAACATTTAGCTGAAAAAGGGTTAACTCGTGCCCTAGGTTTTCCACAAGGTTTCAAAGATGAATGGATTAAGGTTATCCTTAGCCATGTTCATGACATGTGTATGTGGTTGGATAATGGACCAGTCAAGATCACCAAAAGCATGATTCATCGAGTGACTGGATATCCTATAGTGAATGAAAAATGGACAATGAGGGATAACAACAAAGAAGAAATTACACTAAATATTGGAGCTGTATGGAACAACAGAGGTATGACTATCTCTACAGTTACAAACCTAGAACTTGACTTTGGAGTAAGATTAATAGCACATAATTTCTATCAGTCTAGCAGATTGTATAGTGTTCCTTGTACAACCATTGATCAGGCATGGAAAATTGTTAAGAAGAATCATACATATGATATTGTCGACCTACAATAGACACAATTAGCTAAGAACCTAGCATTAATCAGAAAGGCTAAGAGCTCATCATGTAAGGTTGGTTCCTTACTAGTTTGTATATTTTTCTACATTTAGGATACATTATCTACATTGGGAAATATTGTTTGGGAAATGGATAGACCCATTACAGTTCAGATTAGTGAATGTATGGAGAAACTAGGAGGTAATTTGAATAGCATTATGAGGAGCTATTTTGTAGAATTCAAGAAGAGAATGAGATTAAGGACTAGGATTCCTAAGTCACTAGTGGAGTAACACTATGAAGAAGTCTGTTTTCTAGTTGATATAGATAATACTTATATCTAGGCTGTGACTCCTAGGATAACATGCTTAGAACCATTTCCATATGAAATTAACATTGACAAAGAATTAGTTTCCATCATTGCACTCCTAGTTGAGGCAATTGATACTACAACAGAGAGATTTGGATATTTTGATGAAGGTAAGGAAAAAATTTCTAGAAGTTTGAATGAGGGAACTATGGAGAGGAAAAGAAAGAAGATTGTGAAAAACCTAAAGAAAATGGTTGGCTTAGGTAGTGATGAAGAACCTTAGGATGCACCTTTAGGCCTGACCACTGGACAAGGTGAGGATATATCTATAGAGGATGAAGTAAGTGCATCAGAAGAGGTTACTAAGAAATATAAGGGAAAGAGACCATCAATTGTCATAGTAACCAAGCTAAGCAAAGCCAAACCCAAGGTTAAACCTCCTGTAGCTAATCATCTGAGGACTAGAGAAACTAACGTTACTTCTCAAAAATAAGTAAAAAAAAAGTATATGGTAAGAGGAAAGTTGTAGAAAGTAGTTCTGGAAAGGAAGCAAAGGTTGCACCTAAGGCTGAGCCGAAGAAGCCAGCAAAGAGACCAAGAAGGAGACTAGATTTGGGGACAAATAGTGATGAGGAAAAGATAGAAACTGATGAACCTAGAAACATACCTACAACACAATTTAAGAAACTAGCTAGTATTGATGAGGTATGTGACACTTTGAGGAATTCAATAGGGTTGGCAACTTTTAATTTCATTAAGTATGAAAAGTTGAATAATGCAGATAGGCACAAAGTACAAGAAGCACTCTTGCATATGATGAGTACTTTCAAATTAACTCCTACAGAGATAGGAAATCATGTGACCAATGAACTTTATGATCTTCTGACAATAAAATGGGAATTTGCACTTCCCACAGAGAGAAAGATGAGGGAAGGAACTCTAGCCAAGGTAATACCTGAGTTAACCTCAATACAAAGAGCCAAATTCATTGAGGATTACAAGAATAGGTTTGTTCCTAAACTCAGAGGCTATGTTTTTTTGACAAATGATATTGAAGGTGTAGTACAACAAAGCACAAGGATCTGGAAGGGAATTTTTGGATTGGCCGTTCCAAAAGATATGAAATCTAGTGAAGGGACATCTGAGAAAAAGACAAAAGAAGTTGAAGTAAAGACTACCCCTAAACCAAAGATAACACAAGATCAAATTGCCATAGAACAAAACAAAACCAAAGATGCATTAGATGCAACAAACTCTATTGATCTGACTGCAGACTGTCCTATGGATTTTTTAGTTGATGATCCAAGCAATTTGAATGATGAGGTACAAGAGTTCGTGAGTGGTAAGGACACTGATTCTCCTATTAAGGAAACTAATACTAAAGAAGGGAAGACCAAAACATCTGATGAAATAATTGAAGTTGTCAATAATTAGACAAGTGAAGAGAAACAACATACAAATGAACAAGAGGTAACTTCACAGAATCCACCTATTTTAGAGGTTGTGAAAACAGTTTTAGATATTGGAGTAGGGATGAAGGATACTATTGATGAGCCTAAAGAAGAAGAGGCAGTCCAAGTGTTGGTTGATCTACCACACTCTACATCATCCAATCCCACAGGTCCTAAAACTGGGAGTATGTCGAATCCATAGACAATATTGATTGAATTAAAAGAGGCAATGGACATTGATATTGTCAAAGGAAAAGGTATATCCCGCCGAGCATAAGTTCTCCAGAATTAAAGAAAAAGAAAATCTTGAAGAAGAAGTCTCATATTATAGATGTAACATTAGATGAGGTCATTGTGATTCCACAATGGGATCCCAATGAGTTATTTTTTGACCAAATAGGAACTCTTCAAGAGTTACTTAAGAGGAAGAAGAGACAGGAAGAGATGAAGATAGAAAAAAAGCAAAAGCAGGTGTTGCATGACATTAAAGACATATTTACAAAGAATGTTAACTTAGAGGATGAAATGCCTCAAGCTCCAATCATTTATCAGCTAGTCAACTTTGTACAAAAGGTAACTGATGAGGACATAGATAGCAATGAAAAGCTTCTACAATGGTCCAGGAGAAGATTTGAGAGCAAAGTTTTAGAGAAAATCTCAAAAGAGATTGCCACAAAATAGGTTGAACTTTCTATTCTTGTAGAAACTTTAGAGAAATTTATAGCCAATGTTTATTCTTTGTACAAAAAATTATGTGATGTTGAATTTTTCACAAAGGATAATCTACAACTTGTTGAGAAGCAACAGTTAGATTTAAGATCAATTGGCACTACTTTCGGTAAAGATACTACTTCTAGTTCTTTACATCTTAATAATTTGATAAATGCAGAATAGAGAATAGCCAAGCTTATCACTAAAGATGGTCGAATAAGGGCCAAATTGATAACTATTCAGACAAACCTGTTGCCTCACTTGGAGGTAGTACAGAAGGAACTTTCAATTGTAAAGGAGTTATCACAGAGTAATGCAAATCTATCGACTGTAGAAATTTTAGTGAGTCTAGCTACCGAGCTAGAAATAAAATTGGAAGTTATGAAGATTTCTAAGGAAAGATGGGATACTACATTTGAATCCACCTTGCAACTTCATAAACAATTTTTGGATAAGTACAACTTAACCCCACCAACAATTAGTGACAAAAACAAGGGGGAAGTTGGTGAGGAATTATGAAATGATATAGTATGATACATTAGTACAGTATAGGTACACTTGTATATAATTTTTAAAGGCATGTAAACTTTTTTTATGGATTATTTCCAAGTATATTCCTAGGGGGAGTACTTAGTGTACTTAGGCGATATTTTGATGAAATGAATGGAAGTAATGATAAGTGTTTTTGCCACTAATATCAAAGGGGGAGATTGTTAATCTCTAAGTTTTGTTGATCATTAGTGACCTACACTTAGTCATTCAATCAGGCAGTTTTAGATGGCCATCACTATGGCCGAGCTAAAACTATATAAGCCCGAGCAACATTGCTGAGCAGTTTTTAGTTTTCCTAGTTACATTGCCGAGCCGAGTAGGACTCAGATATGTTAAGTGCTGAGTGACAGAGAAGTCAAGTGTTGAGTAGAATAGTTTTTTTATACATGTGTAGAATGATACAAACTTCAAGGATAAGTGATCTGGCTGACTTGTATAAGCTTTTTGGGCCGACTTATGTATGCATTTAATATTCTTCTACGGAGTTAGTTATGAATTTAATTTTTTTATCTATACATGACCTATTGTAAACATTAATTGTTATACCATCAAGGTATGGGTATCAAATCTTGATCATTGATCTAGATGTCGCTATCAGATTTGAACATGTATATTAGATTCCTTCTAAACCCTATTTTGTATGTGTAAGAAGAGAGTAGAGGAATTTTCTAGTGACTGCATTTTTAAGTGAAATGCATAGAGGGTTATTTTGTTAAGAAGTAGAGATCAAACAAAGTGAAAACACAGTGAACAGAAGAGTATATTTATAACATATTATGAGATCATAGAAGGTACTAAAAAGAGGAGATTCATCATCAACATCAGAGTGCATAACGAAGGATCAATACTTGAGACATTTTAATCATTGTATCACGTGAAAATCTCTTAACAGAGTGGTTCTAGCAGACCTTTCTTTATCTCCTAACAGAGTGCTTACTTCATTGTAACTTCAAATCCTTTCACAGGGTAGATTGTAATGGTCTTAATCTCTTAACCCAGTAGATCTTTAACATGGTAGATTGCATTTTTTAATCAACATTTGTAACCTTAACATGTACACTTTATTACTACAGTAGTGGATAATTTTGTGGGTGTCATCTCCACCCCAATTTTACCTATTTGGGTTTCTGGGTTACCAATTTATTCTCTTATGTGTTATTTATTTCATTGTGTGGATGCTATCTGTGATTAGATTAGATTCATATATGTGACTGCTCTTTATAATACCTATGTAGTTAAGGATTATGCATCCTTTCCACTAGAAACAATACATTGGACTCATTAAATAATTGACTAGTGAGTGTAAATTTGAAATGTTGATTGCAAAGTATATGCTCTAATCCATTCTAAAAGCCATCATTTAGTAAATGTAAAATACCTGAAAATGGGACTAAACTAGGAACTGAAATATCAACAGTGTAATCTAAAGATAAAGGAACCTACTGGGATAGGAAGTTTAACTCTATGCTGAAGGAACAATAAACTAGATAATTGCCTTTGCTGTAGGAACAACCATTAGTGCTATTAGTAATGGCTGTAGGAGCAACAAAGTCTTACTTGCTTCACATAACTTGTAAGCTACTTATTTAAAATAACTTGCAACCTACTTATATACGAATTAGATTCACCTCTCATGTGGGCCCCCACGGAAGTGTGAATGAACAAGATCCCAGATACTAGAAATTGAAGCTCTCATTACTTATTCATAAAACATGGATTACAAAAGATGTAGAAAACAAGATTGTATTTTCTCTTTGTTGAATTACAATAGACTACTGGAATACTAACTCTATCTCTATCGTTGTGCTACTCAAAGTTTAGCAGTCATCTTATTTAAAGGGAAACTACAACTTACAACTAAAATCTAGGATTACTCCATTAGATGAGGATTGTAATCAATACAAAATATCTCATAACATAATATGGCAGTTATTCAATAAATTGTCCCAGAATGTAGCACACGATGGTTCTAGATCTTTGCATGGCATAAAATAGGAAACTATATTGACCGAGCCTTCCCGCGAAGATCTTTTAATTACACTTATCTTGGTTCATGTGCTCTTGAATGGTTCAGCTCGAGGCCTATGGTGAAAGAACCCGACCTTGACTTCTTCAGTGACACTCTGCTGGATTATAGAACTACTCCACTGATTCCTGCAAAAAAGATTACTGCACACATACCATCTTCGACACATATTTTTATCACTAAAAATTAGAAGAAAGTATTTCAACTTAATTAATGCTCTTGTAGGACATAAGCTAGAGGAAGGACACTACCCTCAAACATAGCATAGAAAGGGAACCATTCATTTATTTATATTACTTCTTCATTTTATATAAGATCATAAGTTCCAAGTGGGATACCTTCATAACCTTTTCACCATCTAACTTCCTACTTATGTCCATTTCTTACATAAAATATATTAAAAAAAAAACATAAGTTCAAGTATCAATTGCAAGTAAACTTTATCACAAAGATGGTGAAAAGTGTTATCAAAAGATGACCACTAGATTGGCTCATCATTCCCCCCTACTGAGCTATTGCTAGCCTCCAGCAGTTATGAAGTTCCAAACCCGAGCTTGTACAATCAAGTCACAGACAGTTTTGACTCCTAATTCATTAACCACATGGGGGAAGTATCCATGAGTATCTCACAACCTTTCCCACCACTGTTCTTCTTGGGCTATGATATAATCCTCTACTGATTCATTTGCTACCATTAAAGGTTACAAGAACAGAGGTGTCTAGAACCTTAGTGGAATCCAATAATTTTGGAGTGTTCTGCCCATTGATATATATCACGGAACCCTTCAAGTAGCAAGGATTAATTTATGAGGGGAATGTGGTTCCCTGATTCTTAGATCATGTGACATTCCCATCCACCTTTTCCTACATGCTAAAATTGCATCATCAATACTTTGGGCTGAATGTTGTTCCCAATCTGAATATGCCTACTCCCTAACTAGGTTAACCTTTTAAGCTCCACTTGGATTTAGGGTAATCGAAATCCAATCAAGATAAGTCCTCCTAGAATCCTATACCTTAGGTATAATCATTAATAGAATATCTATTTCCTTGTTTCTATATGGTAGAGCCTGATGTTCTCTGCTTATTTCATTTTGAACCTAGGGCATTACTACCCTTAACTGAACATCCCCTATATACAAAGAGAATTCCACTCATTATTATTAGGTACTGCAAAATTGTGCAAGTACAACTCACATAGAAATTTTTTGATGGCCATTGGGGCCGATTGGAAAGCATCATAAAATTCATGTGGAGTTTCTTCAGAAGGATTCAACCCCTTTACAACCTTGGTCATCTTAAAATTGACAAATTATTCTCTTAAGAAAAAGGTATAGACTGGGGATGGCGATCTACATGCCATTGCCTAAGGAATTAGTTCAGTTATCTTTTTAATCCTTTCCTCCAATACTGCTACCTGATTTGTTTTATATTTAAGTTGATGAGCCCGCTTATCAATGGTTCTCTATAATCTTTCTTTTTCCAAACCCCACCGAGCCTTTTTCCATTGGAATTACTGATATAAGTGTAACCCTGCAGCAACTGGGGTGGACAAATCTGCTGGTGGCATTGGTCCCTGATGAAGGATGTCAATCTATTCAGTGGCAATTTTAGGTATAGGTTCAAATGCCCTAGGCTAAGAAGATGTGGTATGTGGTTGTTCTTTCTTATCTCAATGTGGAAAAAGATTACCCTTACTTACATCAAGAATTCTAATTGAATCATTCTCTTGGAAAGTTTCAGCTGTATTTTCCAACACATCTAAATTCTCCTTACTGACCTGTCCTATTATGTTCCTAATCCATTACTGGTTAAGCACATGGAATTCATCAGAAGGCAAACCCACTAAGTCATCTGAATCTTATTCCATGGAATCCTCAAGGTTATCTTGCATACTAGGGCTATTAACAAATCCTTCCTCATTTTATGATTCTTTATCACTTTCCACAAGAATATAATCAACACTATAAACATCCTTTTCTACTTTAGGATCCTTCTCAAAAATATTACCTATTCCTTCAATTTCTATTGACTCCTGGTTTATTGGCTTAGGGAAAGGTTTTTCAATGGATTGGGAAGATTCAATTTATATGGTATGAGTAGGTGGCTCAACATTTTTTTTATAAGTGGTGGTAAATTGAGGACTTTGCCTCACGAGGGTTTGAATAGAACTTTGAGGGCTCGTGTGTTTCTTTTTCTTAATGGTTGTAGAGGTTTCTATCATGGTCTCTTCTTCAGCTTCAGGTAGGGTTTCATCAGATCCATGATTCTCCTTTTCCCTACTAGATTGTGGTTTAGAATTTATTGCCTCTTCTTCTAGGGTTTTGCTTTCAGTCTCCTTAGAAGGTGACTAGGTTTCCTCAGTAGGAGAGGTATCAGGGGTAATAGTGGCTTTACCATGTTTTCTCATTTTCTTAGTGGCAACAAGAGTTTCTTTTATACAAGCCTTCCTTTTAGGTTGTCTTGGGTTTGAGGAGGAGGCTTTAGGAAAAATTCTCAAGATAACCTTACAAACTCTTGTTTTAGATTTTTCCCTTCTCCTGACACCTTGGCCTCTATGGCCTACTACCCTAGGTGCTAAATTATCCATTTGTAAAAATTCCTCCAATGTGCCTATGGACTGTTTATTCAATTCTCTTTCTATGATAGTTTTAATTAAACAGTGATGTGAAACAGCCTGAACTTTTCCTATTTGAACCATAGTAGCTTGTTTCTGAATAATATTGAACAAAAAACTAGGTAGACTCACCGGTTTATTTTCATGGCGTAGGGCACTCAGAATCTTGAAATGTATCCCATGAAGGTACTTATATTGGCCTTTGCAAGTGAAATACTAAATGATGAAGGTGGTCAACTGCATGTAATCTTCAGGCAGTGAGATTCTTGAGGTACCCTGCTTCTTGTTAATGTCTAGAGGAGGGTCACCATGGAGAGTAAAATGTGCCCTAGCTGAATGCACATCAATATCCTTTGACCATTTTTCCCCTTCTTGTGGTAACTTTGTGACTTCTGCCACTATCTCCTCTGAGAATTCAACTCTCAACCCTTTTACTACTGTAAATCCACCTCGTAAAGTATTCAAAAATTCATGAGTGATTTCTTCATCAAATCCGTTGAGGCTCAGGCAGTAGTCTAACCATCCTCTTCTACAAAAAATTTCACAACTAGCTGCTGATGCTAAAAGAACACTATGATTAGTCGGCTCACGCCTTTTTAGATCCCCACCCATAGCTACAACTATCAAAATGTTGCCCCACAGGATGTATGTTGAACCTCGTAATGGATAATTCATTTTACAGACTAAAATCTTTTGCAGATTGATGGTGCGGAAATTTAGAGATGAAAGAGTACTGAAGAACACTCATATCAAGAAGTAGATCTTATTGGTTTTCATAATTTGTTCACGTGTGTTAAGGTATGTGTCACCCAAACATGTCACACCCAAATTATTATTGTTTTAACTAAACCCTTAATAGCTTGTAATTCATTGATAATTGATGACATAATCACATGTTATGGACTCTTATTAAAACATTTATCAGCAGTCATGTGGAAAAGGGTTTTGACAAGATAGGAAGTAAATATCATGAAGCACTGAAATGACTAAAATAATAAACAAACAATAAATAAACCTCCCCCCCAACTAAGGTGAAGGCATAGATCCCACCATGCCATGTCTCACAAGACCATTAAATTAAAGATCACTAAACTCCTAAATAAAGTAAATAAAAATAAAATATGTACAATAGATCATGCCACAAACCTAGAAAGAGCTACAGGAAGAGTGGTGAATGATGATATATGCTTGAATGGAGTGATATGGTGAAATCAAAAAGATGGAAGAGAGAAAAATGTGAGGTGAGGTTGTCATTATGGAGAAGGTACTTTCAAGAACAAAGTATTTATTATGGATTGAAGTGAACATTATTCTCAAAGTGAAAAACAAATATGAGTGAGGGGATCACATTCTTGCACTACAGGAGGATCATTTACATCAGTGCTCGCAAATTTCTTTAGGAACTCAGTCTTCCTCTGGGGTTTATGGTACAACTTGAGATGCTGGCCATTAACTAGTAAATTGAATCGAACAAGGTCAATGGTCGACAAATACACAACACCATTGGAAAATATAGCAATAATTTCATAAGGCCCTAACCAACGAGTTTGGAACTTACCAAGAGTGTGGTGATATCTGGAGTCATACAAGAGAGCCCAGTTGTTGACAACAAATGTTTTATCTTTAATAAAATTTTCATCCCACTGCTTGCACTGTTGTTGGATCACTTCAGTGTTATCTAGGGAAGACTTCCTCCATTCATCCAAACTATTCAAGGTGAGAACTCATTCCTGCTGAGCCGTAGTGAGATCAAGGTTGGGCTCCAATGTTGTTTGCAATGTCTTATGTTTGAACTCGATAGGCATCATGGCCATCTTTCCATAGACTAAATGGAATGGGGTGAATCCTGTAGTAGACTTCCAAGTAGTGCTGTAAGCCCACAGTGCTTCAAGAAGCTTGGCTTCCCAATCCTTCTTATGAACAATGACAGTTTTGGTAAGAATGTCCTCCAATTCATGGTTAGTGACCTCGACCTGACCATTGGCTTGCGGATGGTAGGGAGATGACTTAGCATGACGAATGTGGTATTCTTCCATTAGAGCAGCGATGAGGTTGGAAGTGAATTGTGCCCCTTGATCAAAGACAATTTCCCTTGGAACACCAAACCAGGTAAAAATGGCCTCATACAAGAATTTATCAACATTGTTGTCCCGGGGATGCTTCATTGGTTTAGCCTCAGCCCACTTAGTAGCATAGTCAGTACAGACTAAAATGTAAGACTTACCTTGAGAAGAAGGGTCAATTGGATCCACAAAATCAATGACCCACTTATCAAAGGGTGTGAACACCACTTTTGGCTGTAGGGGCATCTCATCAGTCTTAGTAGGCCTCCCCATTTTCTGGCACTGATCACATTTCTTGGTGTACTGAGCGACATCTTTGTGGAGATTCAGCAAATAATACCCAGTAATCAGGATTTTAAAGGTCATCCTTTTGGCTGCAAAGTGGCCACCACATGGCTCATCATGACATGCTCAGATGATGTCATAAGTTTCATCATCACGGATGCATCATCTCATAACTTGGTCTAGGCTAGTGTAAAACATGAAACCAATAATCCAAGAAAATTTGAAACTTTTCTCAGCTATTAGCCGACGTTCCTTAGAAGAAAAGTGGGTCGGCGTTCGACCAATTGTGAGATAATTGGCAAGTTCAGCGTACCATGGATTGTGTGCTTGCAATAGGAACAAATGTTCATCCAAAAAACTATCATCTATGGCTGTAGGATCATCAAGAACATGCAAGCGAGAGAGAAATTCAGCCACAACATTGGCTTTCCTGGGCTTGTTGATGATTATGATGTCAAATTCCTACATTAGTAGTAACCAACGAGCCAATCTTCCTGAGATAGTTGGTTTATTCATCAGGTACCAGATCGCAGAATGGTCAGTGTGGACAAAAATATGGTAACCAATAATATAATGCCTAAATTTTTTCAAAGCATAAATTACTGCAAGAAACATTTTTTCTATCACTGTATAATTGAATTTGGCTCCCTACAGATTCTTGCTGATAAAATAAATGGCATGTTCAATTGCATCCTCTTGCTGTCCCAATACTACCTTGATAGCATAATCAGAAGCATATGTATGAATATGGAAGGGCAAACCCCAATTTGGTCTAAGCAATAGAGGTGCAGTTGTTAGAACTTCCTTCAGCTGTAGGAAAGCCTTATCACACTTAGAATTCCAAGTAAAATTAGAGTCCTTTTTTAACAGATTATAGAGGGGAGCTGAAATTTGGCTAAAATCCCTTATAAACCATCTGTAACAAGAAAAATATAGACATCTTTCTACTTCTCTGGTGTGGTAAGAGTACTGATGACTGAAACCTTAGCAGGGTCTACTTGGATGCCATGTGAGGAAATAAAATGTCCAAAAATGACACCTTCTTCCATCATCATAAAACACTTCTCACCATTGAGAGAGAGATTATAGTCCTGGCATCTTCAGAGGACCTTTACCAGATTGTCCTTGGCTTCATCAAAGGTGTTCCCATAGGTAGTGAAGTCATCCATGTAGATTTCCATACAATTAGAAGATATGTCTGAAAAGATACTGATGACTGCTCGCTGAAAAGTGGCAGGAGCATTACATAAGCCAAAAGGGAGGACAAAATATGCAAAAGTTCCCCAAGGATAGGTGAAGGTAGTTTTCTCTTGATCCTTGAGAGCTATTTGAATTTGATTGTAACAACTGAACCCATCCAAGAAAAAAAAACACTTCTTACCTTCTAGGTTATCAAGGACTTGGTTTATGAATGGTAGTGAAAAATGGTCCTTTTTAGTGGCTATATTGAGCTCCTGGTAATCCACACAAATGTGCCATTTACCTCCTTTTTTGGGCACTATGACAAGAGGTGACACCCATTAGCTGTCATAAATTGGGTAGATAAACCTAGCATTAAGTAGCTTTTGGAGCTCAATTTTGACTATATCCCTTAGGATACGATTGACTCTTTCTTGGGGCTGCCTGACAGGTTTATAATCTGGACTTATATAGATTTGATGGGTACAAAGTTTGGGATCTATTCCTTTCATGTTAGTTTAATCCCAGGCAAAAGCCTACTAGTTTTCCTATAGAAACTAAAGGATATCTTTTTGACGTGGTAACGACAGGTTAGAGCTGATATTCAATTCTTTGCCAGAACTAATTTCCATTTTGATGACCTTATCCATCATGGCCAACTCAGCAATTGGAGGTGAAGCTAGTTCATGGGGTAATAAGAGATGAAGATAGTTGGAGGATAGTGAATATGGAGATGCATTTGGAGTGGTGAAAATAGTCTCTAAGACACAGTCTAATTGCGGACACAACTAAGAATCTATGTCATAGTTATTAGTGAGGATAGATAAAATTATCTCATCTTCTTCCCTAGAGGCTACAAATGGCTCTCTTTCTATTACCATGAGTTGCTAGATTGAGTTGGTTTTTAGATCAAGTTCATCTAATTCTGGCCATATGGCATCCTCATCCTACAACATGGGTTGAGCAGGGGAGTAGAGTGTCAAGTTTTGGGTATTGACGCCATTAGAGATGGTCATCTTCCCTGACCGGCAAGCGATGAAGGCATCAACAGTGGCCAACCATGGTCATCCTAAAATTAGAGGGTACCCACCCATATCAGCTTTAGGGGAGAGAACCACAAAGTATATAGGATACTCCCAGGAATGTAGGGCGAATATAACATCTTCAATTACCCCATCAAGTTTAACAGTAGAACTATCAGCTAGTTGCAAAATGGTTGGTGTGTCTTGGAGACCAGCAATGTTCAGATTGGATAGGACTTCTTTGGTCATAAAATTTATAGATGGACCTAAATCCACTAAGGAATTTGTAACTTGTATACCTTGGATGGTAATTGTAACCACATGACTTCCTGGATTAGCATACATGGGTACAAACAACTTGTCTAACATAAGATCAGAGAGCTGGCTGAAAAAATGAATGGTCTTGGGATCCTTTTTCTTCCTTCCAAGTTGTTTAATGCAAGCCTCCTAGATAGCTCTAGTATAGGCAAGGACTTCCTTGATAGAATCTAGGAAAGTAATCTTTACCATTATATGCTTTAATTGGTCAAGTAAGTCTTCTACAACGTGGTTTACTATGGGTTCAAGTTGTTTAGCTAATCTCTGAGGAAATGGAGGCTCTTTGGCTACAGGAGCTGACACATCTTCATGGTCAACATGAGGCTCCTCCACTTCAGTTATGATAGGGGGTTGTGGTGAAGCAAGAGTAGTTCCTGACCTGAGATGAATGTCATGCAAGGCATAGCTCTCCTGCTGAGTGGGAGGTTTGTTATTGGGATTAGGATTAGGTTGTGCAGGCATCTGCGGTGGATTAGGAGGATTATTAGCAGTTGTAGAAGGAGGCATTAGAGCTTAATGCTATGGAGGGGGCATTATGGCTTGCTGATTGGGCTCATTAGTCCATTGATTAGGTTGTTGCCACCCTTGTTGGGGCTATTGCCAGCCTTGCTAGGGCTTTTTCCAGCCTTGCTAGGGCTTTTTCCAGCCTTGCTAAGATTGTTGTCAACCCTGGTGGAGTTGTTACCAACCCTGCTGGGGCTGGTGCCACCCCTGCTGAGGTTGCTTCCAATTATTATATCCTCCAAAATTATGGGGACCTGAATTTGGGAAACTCTGCCATGGATTATTATTGCTAGGAGTTTGAAGAGGATCTTTAGGCATACCTAGTCGTGGGGCCCATGGCCTGTGCTGAGCAACATACAACACCTCTCCATTTTCATCTATAGCTTTGAACTCTGTAGGCATTAGCTGGGACTCCACATTTGTAGTGGTCTTGCATTCACAACTCCTCTTCTTCTCCCTGCAATGCGGGTAGTATTCAGTGAGCACAGCATCAACATCCTCCTTCTTCTGTATAGCTTGCATGGTATCCAGCTGAGTAGAGACATCATTAATGATGTCCTGCTTGAAGTCTAATAGAAGATTAGAAAGTTCTATCTTGGATACCCCAGAGCCAGTAGACTTGTGTGGTAGGTCTCGAATTCCCCTACCCTTCTTGATAGTGGCCCAGGAGTAGTTCAGGCAGCTATTTTTGATATCATCCCAATTTTTTTGTGTAACGTCACCTCTAGCCATCAGGTCCAGAGCCTCAATGCTCCCTTCATTGACACCTTTAATAAAAAGGTGTTTTTGAGAGTTCTCATTCAGTTGATGCTGAGTGTTATGTTGCAGGTTGAACATGAACCTGGAGACATAATATTCTAGGGTCTTGTCCTCTTTCTAGGCCATCCTAAAGATGTCATCACCTTTCAAATCTCACCCTCGGTAGTATTATTTATATTTGGAAAGGAACATGTTTCTCATGACAGTCCAATCTGCTATGGTGTTAACACCAAGGTCCATAAATGATCTCAACGGGGCTTCCTTCAGAGTGGATGGGAAAAACTTGAGCTTATGTGCATTAGTTGTATAGTCATAGCTCCTACAAAGGATATCAAACTCAAAAAGGAAAGTCTCAAGGTCTTCGGTGATGAGGCCATAGAACTTGGGAAAAGCTGTAGAGGGTATGTTCTTCAAATTTTGATTTCCCTGCTGAGGCGGAATTGGGAAGGGAAAGGTTGGTTGAGCCATCCTTGGAGGAAGCCCTGGCTATTGCAAGAGATCTTTTGGTTTAGAAAATATTTTTTCTAATTGCAAGGATTCATCAGATGATAGTAAGTGATCAAATGCATCAGCAAATAAGTTCTCAAATGGTTCTTCAACTTCTATGGCTGCAACTTGGGGTTCCTCAAGCTCAGGGTGGAATAGATTAAATGGCTCAGCTTTATGATCTTGAGGAAGGAAATTCCCAAGATGATCTCTTCTTCTATGCATAAAAAGAAATGCTAAACTAGGTCTAAAATGACTCTAGGCTAGATTAGATTGACACCATCATCAGCAGTGGCGCCAAAAATGATTGCTGTTTATAATACATCTATAGTTTTAAGGATTATGCATCCTTTCCACTAGAAAAAATACATTTAACTCATTAAATTATTGACCAGGGAGCATAAACTTGAAATGGTGAGTACAAAGTATATGTTCTAATCCATTCTAAAAGCCATCATTATTGTAAATGGAAAATACTTGAAATGGGACTAAACTAGGAACTGAAATATCAAAAGCATAATCTAAAGATAAAGGAACTTGCTGGGATAGGAAGTTTAACTCTATGTTGAAGGAACAATAAACTAGATAACTACCTTTGTTGCAAGAAAAACCATTAGTGTGTTGGAATTATGTTATATTTGTCATCAGTGAAGACACTTATTCGATTCTGAATGCTTACCGAGCTCATCACTCAGTCCACAGCTTATACCGAGCATTCAGTAATCACTTTGGAAAGCTCAGCGGTAAACAGTTCAAACCGAGCAGAACAGTAGTCACCGAGCATATGAATAGTTCAGCGATTACCGAGAAGAGAAACATTTACCGAGCAGACGGTAGTCACCAAGCTTCACCGTAACTACCGAGCCATCAGTTGAAGCCAATCGAGAAGTCAGTTACCACCGAGTCACCAGCGGTTACCGAGTGACACTATATCTACCGAGTCACCATTGGCTACCGAGTTCCAAGCTACACTTTGGGACTAGTATGGACCGAGCTTCTACTCTTACCGAGAGCATGATGATGCTGAGTATTGTAGTGGATTTCGAGTATCAGAAGATCACCGAGCCAGCTTGAGGAACCCAAGCTTCTACCGACTCAGTAATACTTTGTTTACTTATGAAGGGCCGACTTAGGAATAAGTTTATGTTATTATTTTGTATTTGGCCGACC
>MU223927.1:459691-529229 GCA_018584345.1 Thuja plicata | reverse complement strand
CCAGTTTTACTTTCTATTTGGAAGGTTTCTGGGTCACCAAATCTTTGTGTTTATGTGTTATGAATGATTATACTTTCATGCTTGCAGTAGATTAGATGAATGAATGGCCAAAGTATATACATGTGCATAAATGTTTCAAAGTTTTAAGAGTTACTGATTCACCCCTCCCCTCTCAGTAACTTGGTTAGTCTTGATTATTTCCAACATAGTGTTGTTACTAATGGCTGTAGGGGCAAAAGAGTCTTACTTGCTTCAAATAACTTGCAACCTACTTGTTTAAAATAACTTGCAATCTACTTAACTACAAATTAGATTCACCTCCCGTGTGGGCCCCCGCGGAAGCATGAATGAACAAGATCTCAGATACTAGAAATTGAAGCTCTCATTACTTATTCATAAAAAATGGATTACAAAAGATGCAAAAAACAAGATTGTATTTTCTCTTTGCTGAATTACAACAGACTACTGGAATACTAACTCTATCTCTATCGTTGTGCTACTCAAAGTTCAACAATCATCTTATTTAAAGGAAAACTACAACTTAAAACTAAAATCTAGGATTACTCCATTAGATGAGGATTGTAATCAATACAAAATATCTCATAACAAAATATGGCAATTATTCAATAAATTGTCCTAGAATGTAGCACACGATGGTTCTAGATCCGCGCATGGCATAAAATAGGAAACTGTATTGACCCAACCTTCCTGCAAAGATCTTTTAATAATGCTTATCTTGGTTCATGTGCTCTTGATTGGTTCATTCTAAGGCCAATTGTGAAAGAACCCGACGTTGACTTCTTCAACGACACTCTGCTGGATTCTAGAACTTCTCCATTGATTATTGCAAAAAGGATTACCGCACACATACCATCCTTGACACATATATATACTTTCATCACTAAAATTTAGAAGAAAGTATTTCAACTTAATTAATGCTCTTGTAGGACATAAGCTACAGGAATGACACTACCCTCAAACATAGCATAGAAAAGGTAACCATTCATTTAGTTATATTTAGTTATATTAATTCTTCATTTTATATAACATCATAAGTTCCAAGTGTCATAATTTCATAACCTCTTCACCATCTAACTTCATACTTATGTCCATTTCTTACTTAAAATAAAATTAAAAAAACATAAGTTCAAGTATCAATTGCAAGTAAACTTTATCACAAAGACGACAAAAAGTGTTATCAAAAGATGACCATTAGATTGACTCATCAATATGTATGAATGTGGATCAGTTTGTTTTAAGTATTTTATTTTGAAGATCTGATTCACCCCCCCCCCCTCAGTATCTTGCTTTCCCATTATTGTATTTCCAACAGTACCTACCNGATCTGATTCCCCCCCCCCCCCTCAGTATCTTGCTTTCCCATTATTGTATTTCCAACAGTACCTACCTTTTCCCCTTTTACTATTATCAATGAACCTTTAGTAGCCTTCCATGCATTATCTATGAATATGGTTGTGCAACCATCACTACCAATTTGTCTTTCTAATAATAAATTTATTCTCAAATAAGAAACATGTCTCACCTCTTTCAACAAACATTGATTTCTATTTGGTAATTTCATCTATATTTTTTCCTTGCCAACAATTTTACATAAATCATCATCACCTAAATAAACCTTCCCCAAATCACCTTGAACATAGTCTAGAAAATATTTTCAATGTGGTGTGCTATGAAAAAAGCCCATGAATCTAACACACAAGAATCTATAATATTATACAAAGGAAGAACGAAAACATCTTATAACACATCACCTACTAAATTTTCTTCATTTTTATTTCCTTTTTTTCCATCCCCTTGTTTTACCTTTCAAGATAGACAATCTTTCATCAGAAGTCCTTTCTTTCAACAATTCCAACACTCCACATTTACCCTATAATTAGATCTACCCTTTCTAGATTTACCATGATTACCTGGATTCTTACATATTTCTCTTTGTCATCTCCTATTCTCATCAATCAAAGCATTCCCTAATGTCTCACTTGTCCTTTTCCATTACATTTCCTCTATAAGGATAACACTAAAAACATCATCAAACTTTAAAGTGTTTGAACCAGAGATATATTTAGTTACAACCATGAAAACTCCATTCTAGCTTTCAAGCAATAAACTTAGAATCAACAAAGCCCTAATCTCATAAAAAATTACTTTTACATAACTTAGTTGACTAATAATTGTGCTAAACTTATTTAAATGATCAGTAATAGACCTACCTTTTGGAATCTTCATATTAAATAAATATTTCATAAGAAATACCTTATTTGAGATTGAGGGGTTTTCTAATGCCTTCATTAGACCCTCTATTTTTTTTCTTTCACTATATTATTAAAAATCCCCAACAATGCTAAGAACAATCATATTTCTCCTAGTGCATTCCTATCAATAAACTCCATTATTCATATTAAATAGTTAGTCCCTTCATTTATTTTCTGCCCAAAGGTAACTAAAGATTATTTTGATGTAGATAATCTTCCATTTGTGTCTGCCATAGCTAGTAGTTCATAATCTTTTCTCCATACTGGTATCCTTGCGCTTGTATTCTAGTACTCGTACTTGTAATCATACAAGAATAAATTTGTAGGGAGGGACTTCTACCACCATCATGGAAGTGCTTTGAACTTGTATAATGACATCCCTTCGGGATGAGTCCTCTTCTCAACAAGTATACAATACGTGCATGATCAATCACCACATACAAACATATATTCCTATTTTTTTCTGACATGTCAACAAAAAATACATATATATCTATTTTAGTATTGGATCTTAATGTCACACAAGGATATGTATTAAATTTTAAATTATCTCCTAATGTTCTCGGGTGAGCATCACCAAGATTGACTAAGGACCTAAAAATTAAGAAAAATACCCGGTCGGGAATACTTGAGTGTGTTTGAAGTGATTTGTAGTAGGAATAACACCCCTTTGTTGCTTGGCTTCAACTATTAATATTTTCATAGATTTTATTTTTTGGGATGGCTCCTCTAGAGTCATTGGAACATCACTTCCAAGTAATGTGCAAAACATTTCCATGTCATCCCAGAAAAGCCAACCCTTATTTTCTATCTCCTCATGTCTCAAGATAGGTTGATTTTTCTTCATCTTCTCATGTTGAACCTTAAGGTGAAACTCCTAAGAAATTTCCTTCTTTGAACGATTTTGAGAATCCTCTTAGGTTTGTGAAGAGGATACTTCCTCTTATTAAAAAAAATAGGGGAGTTACAAAAAAGGAAATATCAGGTCCTCAGATTTTGCATCTTTGAGTTTCTCCAGGGTGTTATCACCATATTTACCATATGGTCTTGACCCTATCTATTGAATGACATGTTCACTTAGGCTAGGATTATAAATAGGTGTATCATCAAGATACATAGAGGTCTAATATTTCCTACCTTTTTGTTTCATGCACCAAACAACCAGTTCTACAAATATGAAAATGGTTTTTGGCATCAAACTTTGAAAGGAGAAAGAAGATAACAACTCTATCTTGAGATCATCTCCCTCCCAAGAGAATACCTCTAAAATGTATGCAAGCATATCTTTAAACTTAGGAACATCTTCTTCAACCAACCAAAAATTCATGGTACATGCAATGGATGCATCCAAGGAAGACACCAAGGAATTAATATGATTTTTTAGCTTAATCATACAAATAAATTATGAAGTATCTCCTGGGAACTCTAAGGTTCGTATTCTTGAAAAGGAAGATCAGTAACCCAATCAAGAAAAATTTAGTAATTATAATCCATTGCTAATTAATCATGTGTTTATCTCACCAAGCACACTTGAAGGCTTCATGCAAGCCAATGAAATCAAAGTGTGCATTGATATTGAGAATAGTAATTAGCTCTATCCCACCAAGTGTGCCAAAAAAAATTTGATCCCTAAGAGAGTCACACCTAAATTAGGTTAGTTGTGAAGCTTCATAGGAGTGGGATAGGGTGCACCCTATAAAGAAACCACTGGGATTTTAGAATTTGGCTCTTCATACTGGGGATTTTGGAGTAAAGGGTGAAGGAAATTTTTTTACAAACAAATTTAGCTAAGGTAGACAATTCACCATAACCAATATTTTCAGACATTGTTAAGAATATGTAAGATGAAATTCATTGAGATTTGAAATTTATTGGTTATAGATTCATTCCTTTACCCCCAAAGATATAGTGTGCCAAAAAACCTTCATTGTTATATGGAAGAAAAAAATACCAAATTGAGAAAGACACATAGCATAAAATTTAGATCTGAGGCTTGCGAAGGACCTATAGGAGTCTGAATAAGGACACAAAACTCCTAAGGAGAGCATAAATTCACAAACATGATCCAAGAAAAATATACCTAAATAGAGGAAAAACAAGAGACACCAAGAATGGGTTCTTTCTTCTAGAGAGAAATAGTTCCTATAAGGTTTAATTGAAGGAATAATGACCCACAAAACAAATCTTCCTAGGGAGGAAGTTGTAAATTGTACAATTCATCTTTTTTTCTAGATGCATTATTCTGAGGATGATAAGTAGAAAAATCACTTCCTACACTAATATGTATGCACTAAAAATCCTATTAATGTGGTGTGAGATAAAACATGAAAATTTATGCAAAAATAATAATTCAACCTACACTAAACATACTCAAAATAAACACACAACACACTACAATTTTGATCACAACATCTGATGAGCTAAAAGAAGGGAACCCAATCAACCTTGTTTGATTTTTTATTAGAGAGTTTTTAGGTGTTCTCTCTCAAATCAATAAAATAACATAATTATGATGTTTACAAATGCAAGCTAAAATGATGGATGAATGATGGATTTTAGAGAAAGTATGAAGAACTTTCCCCAAACTTCACAAGATGATTGATGCAAAGATTAAAGATAGAATGATGAAAGATACCAGATTGACTAAGAAATGAAAGATGTAATATTAATCTAAGGAATGAAACACAATAGAAAGCTAAGAATGAAATGAAATATTTGAATAAAAAATAGATTCAGTCCATTACCTAACATGTAATATCTATATTATCTAATGCAAATGCTAAAAGAAATCTAAGCTATAATGAAGCTATGAAGTGCTCAAGTTCTCAAATGATCTAGAATGCAAGTGCTTAGAATAGATTTTGAAATAATAGTTGAAATAAGAAGTGAGGCCTCCTTTTTATATATTTTGAAAAGGCTAGGTGGGGATTTGTCTTCGGTGAAGGATATTAAGAGGAAAAATAAATTAGTGGCTAGGATTAAGAGGTGGAAGAGAGTTGTTGACTTTTTAAATAGGAAAGGTCAAATGAAGAGAGGAATGACAAGTGGAATATGAAGAAATATTCTAGAATTCGATCCATGTGATTGCACATGATTGGCTAAAATGAAAATAAGAGGAGCCTAATAATGCACACAACAAGATTGCTAAATGAAACTGTCAATGAAACTAACTAAATGAAAAGGAGGACTTTGCAGATTATATTGTGTTAACATTAGAGATCACATCCTATTTTGATTTTCCAATAGGAGGTATGTATCACATCCTAGAAAGAATAGATGACATGATTATATGGCATAGACTAGAATTTCAATTAAATAGATTTAGGAACATAGTGAGAGATCAAACAATTAATGTGGAACCAATGCAATGGATGCCTGGTGGGAGTGTAACACTCTGCTCGCAGTAAGGTATGCATATCCATGATCAATTAATTAATATATATGCCCCAAATAAAACAAATTGATCATACAAAAAAAATGTATTTAAATATATACCATTCACAATATATCAAGATATATGAGATCAAGAAAACTACGAGTAGGTTCCACTGAAAAACAAAGATAAAATCAACAAAAAGGCCTCATCAAAAAGCAGTCATTTGTCCCACAGTTCTTTCCATGAACAAGATTATGTGATTAAGGATTGGATGAGATGATGTAGGAATAATGCATTCTATTCGGCCTCATGTAGACAAGAAGTCAAAGTTGAAAGAGAATTTGTTTGCAATAATGTGAAGAAAATGATAGCATAATGATTTAGTCTAGATGTTGAGCTTGATAAGAATGAATGTAGTCACTGTGTCTAAAACATGTCACAGCCAAAAGAGATTCCTTTTATAATGACCATGATCAATGCCTCACCGGGGAGGGAAAGAAAAAAATAGGATGCGTGGATTGTATAGATGAATGCAAGGGGAATTGCTAAACTAGAAGGAGAGTTCCCACACAGATATGGGACTAGGTAAATTGAACAGATAAGAGATCACACCCAGAGTGCTTTTTGCTAAGTTTTCACAGTTGGACTATTTATTGCTTTGATTTATTATTATTATTTTTTTTGGGTATCATGAAGGCATCTTTTTACCAGGTTTTCACCAAGATGATGATTTTTTCAGGTCATTTTATTATATTTTTTGTAGTTTTTTTTTTTTAGCAGATATTTTAGGATCATTTTATACTTTTTAGAATTTTTCAGTATCATTTTGCTAGACAAACACTCTGATCAAGTATAGAACTTCTTCAAATTAATAATATTGATAGGATCAGGGAGTGGTTCTCACTCTGGGGTTGTGATCTCATATGATCCAGATCTAGATTTAGCTATTACCACAAAGGGCCCCAACCAGTTGTGCTCAAACTTTCCTTTCTTTTCACAACTCTGGAGATTCTTAATGTTATGTTGCAGGACCAGATCATCGACTTCAAATTCCCAAGGTTTGATCTTTTTATTTAACTACAAGTGAAGGCAATTTGGATACACACAAAGGTGGTTCAATGCATTAAGGTGTCGTTCATCAAGGGGTTGCAATTATTTTAAGTAGGAAACTTTCTATTCTTCTTCACATATTAGATTCTTCAGTGAGATACAAAGGGTAGGGAGTTCAATTTCAATTTGAAGAACAAACTCAATACTATAGACAAGGGTGAATGCAGTGGCTCTAATGGGAGTATGAATGGATGTTTGGTAAGCCCATAGGACATGATTTAACTTAAGGTGAAAATCACGACCATCATCGATTTTAAGGATGGTTTTATTAGTAGACTCTTCTTGACTATTACCTTGTAGATAATACTTGTTGGAAGAATGTTTGGTAATGCCAAATTGTTTAAAAAGTTTAATGACAACCTTAATTTTGAAAGGGGTTCCATTATTAGTATGAATATCTTGCATGATTCCATAGATAAAAATGATATATTTAAAATGAACTTCAAATTTTTTTTCCTCTAATGTAAGTGAGAGGAATGGATTCAACCCATTTGGTAAAGTACTCTCTAGCAACCAGGATGTACTTGTGATCATTAGAGGAATTTGGAAAGATCTGTACAACAAGGTCAAAGCCCAATCATTAGAAAGGTCAATGGGTAATGGTGGGATGAAGTTCTTAGTTGGGAACATGTATTAAATTTCCATGTTGTTGACAAGGTACACATTTCTTCACAAAATGATAAGTGTCCTACTCCATAATCATCCAGTAATATCCACTGCATAGAAAATTATAGGCTAGGGTGAGTCCACAAGAGTGGGACCCATACATTACTTGGTGCACCTCTTGGAAGGAGATTTGTGGTTCCTTGGAATTAAAACATCTCAGGAAGGTTCCATTGAAGTGTTTCTGGAAGAGGGTATCACAAAGGATAGTGAAACATGAGTTTTGGTAGATGAAAGATTTCTATTTATTGGTGATAAGTGTGAGTAGAGTGATGTCATCACAAAGTTAGGAATAAATGTCTTAGTCACAAGGGGAATCATGAAAAAAAGTTCAGACACCATCTTAGAATCTAGTAGGTCATAAGCAGGGAGTATAAGGTCTCAACAAGAAACTTGCACCATTGAATGTTCTCTCACATGGATATCAAGGAGGCAATGGTAGCCTCTTCATTAACCACTTTGTTTTTATCTTATGGGATATGGTGAAATATGACTTATGAAAATTCTGATTTTTGATATTCATCTAGTCGACGGTAAGGGATAAATTTTTTATCCTTTGTTTTGTATTGATTGTTAAATTTCTTGATAACTAACTGAGAGTCACCAAAGACAACCAAGTTGAATATCTTCTAGCGAATAGCTTGGTGAAGTCTTGCTACCAGGGCCTTGTATTGTGCATAATTTTTTGTGCAAGGAAATGTAAGCTTGTAAGATGTAGGAATGAGACCCCCTTGAGGTGTCACAAATAAGAATCCTTCCTTGCATCCCTTCTTTGTATCCATCAAAATAAATATTCCATTGTATTCTCATGGTAATATTCATGATGGACTCATCTGAAAAATTGGTGGCAATAGGATGATCATTAGGAATAGGAGTGTCTACAAGATTATTTGCAATTACTTAACCCTTGATATATTTCTAGTATACATATACAATATGGATTCACTTAATATCATGATCCATTTTACCATGCATACAGTGTGAGAATATTTTCTTAGGAGGTACTTGGGAGGATTGACACTAGCAATGATTTTTTCTTTATTATTAAGAATGTAGTGACTTAGCTTCTATGTACAAAACACCATAGCTAAACATGCTCTCTCAATAGAGGTATAGTTCAACTCATAACCAACAAGTATTTTATTAAGGTAGTAAATATCACACTCCTTTCCATTGTAATCTATCTATGCAAGAAGTGCACCCTGTACCACTATTATAGCTGAGTTGTAGAGAATTAAAGATTGGCCAAGAATAGGTGGGATCAACACTAGTGGCTTAGCTATATACAACTTTAACTATTCAAATTCCTTTTGAAAAAAGAAATCCCATATGAATCTGGTATATTTTTGTAGTAGATGTGAGAAAGGATTAATTTTATTTGCTAGCGGGGATATGAATATGAGGACTTACTAAAGTCATCCTTGTAAACCATGAAGTTGTTTCAATGTCTTTTGAGGTGGCATAACCAAGATTGCTTTCACATTCTTAGGATGTATCTTGATTCCTCATCTAGATGATTTAACCTAGAAGTTTTCCTGATTAAAATCCAAAGACACATTTCTTAGAATTTAGTCATACCTTGTACTTCTCCAATCATTCAAAGATTGTGGTAAGGTTGGCTATATATGATTTTCATCTAATTTACTTTCCAAGGAGATTATCTACGTAATATTTCATAATCACATGAAGGGGGTCATGGAAAATTATTGTCATAGATCGTTGTTATGTAGCTCCTACATTTTGAAGACCAAAAGGCATCATTTGATAGTAGAAAATTCCCCAGGGGCTTTTAAAAGTAATTTTGTGTTGATCTTTAGGTGTGATCATGATGTGATTATAACCATAGAAGAAATCCATAACAAACAACATTTCATATCTGACAGTTGAATCCAAGATTATATAAATGTTGGGAAGTGGACAGTCATCTTAGGACATTTTGATCTGAGATCTCTAAAATTAGTACAAATTTGTATGCTTTTATCAGGTTTCACCACTAGTTAAATTTTAGAAACCCATTCAGGGCAATCTATGGGTTGGATGATCTCAGCATTAAGCATCTTTTTCAATTCTACATTAACTATTAAGGAAGCTTGTGGACACTTCTTGCACAATTTTTGCTTAACAGGCTTAATATTAGTGTCCATGAAAAGATGATGTACTACTAAAATTGAAGCCAATCTAGGCATATGTTTATAAGTCCATGCAAATTTTATTTGTAACTTTTCCAGAAACTTGTTCATGTTCTTTCTTTCTTGGTCATCAAGTGATGTTGCAGTATATGCGATCGTAGGATTATCTACAATTCCTAGGTTGACTTTGATTTTATCCTCAAGCAAGATAGAGGATTTTCCTAATTACAATGTTATGAGAAAAAAGTCAACTTATCCCTCTTCTAGTGCCTCAGAATGGTTTTCACTATAAGATGCATCCTTTACTTTCTCCTTTTATTCACCAAAAGATTCCTCAGAGAGGTTTTCAATAGAGGGTGTTTTACTTTATTTTTAATTTTTATTTTCAATTTTGTGACTAAGAGAGTTGACTTGGCTACCAAAGTAGGATTTACCATTGTATCTTATAACATTCTCGTAATCCTATATATTTATTAGTCCAAAAAGGGCTAATATTGCATCATCCAAATTGCATATTTCCAAGGCAGGTGGTGAATCTTGTTGGTCCCAATAAATAAGCTTAGGGTGTTTAAATGGAAGGGTGGGTGATTAAAGGTCTACTAGGGTGATGTATAGGATATGGGTAGATTAAATGAGATCATCTTAAATGTATTGGAAAGGGGATTCATAAAATTCATCCTTAGTGTCTAAATCAGTCTTAACTAAACAATAGTCCTTAGTAAATGTCTCCTTTGTTTCTAGGGAACCCAATCCTCAACCTCGTAGGTAGCCAATTTCTTTGATGAGAATCTTCCTTCTGTCTTCATTTTCTCCAAGGTCCCTTCCATGATACCCCATACTTTAAATGATGGGAGTGGCCTTAATATACTTATCCTTATGAATATATACAAGCTTGTCTTCATCATCATTAAAGAACAAGGATAGTAAATCATTTTCCAAGTGTTCATCTGCAAGGGATCCCCAGTGTTCTAAAGTAGTATTTTTTCATGTCATCTTCTCTTTATTTCCTTTGGGAAAGAGTTTCTTGTGTTTACTATATGATTATGGGGATAAGGGGATTTGGTCAATGCACATAGCTTTCTCAATTTTATATTCTCCTATTCCTTTATCGGTGATTGTTACCTTCTTTCCAGACTCATTGCCTTTCTCTTCAGTGACCTTTTCTTTCCTTTGTTAGATGATTTATTGGATTCCTCAGGAGGAGAGGACTTGGTAAAATATTCCTTTGTAATAGGTCATGAAAATTCATTCAAAGGATAATAGTGTGATTTCTTACCTTATAATCACTTGCAATATTGGAAAGGTTCTTGATCTCCAAGAATAGTGATTTCTCTGCCATGATGGGGGAATTTCAAGAATTGATGATAGGTAAATGGTAAACCTAAAATGACATGTATCTAAGGTCTTCCAAAAGTATATTATAAGGCATATCAATGTCAAGGACCTGAGAGATAGTTCTAATCGAGGTGAGACCCACTTTTAGAGTAAGTGTGATAAGTCCATTAGATATTATTTCTCAATCATCATAAGCCTTTATGGTAATTCTCTTTTTTACATCAATGGGGTCTTGAGGGAGTCCCGACTGTCTTATCATCTTCATGGTGAAAAGGTTCAAATGAGATCCATTCTCTATAAAGACTCCTTTTTTTGGGTGGAATGAATGATGACCTCAATGTGAAGGGGCTTATTATGATAAGGATCAAAACAATGGAGATATTTATCTATAAAAAATAGATGTGATTATTTAGATAGGTTCCTGATCATATCTTGAAACTGTGAGACATTGATGTTTTCAAGCACTCAGGACTCAGTAGGGCTTTATTAAGGACTTATTAATATATAATGGATGTATAAAGAAGCTCAAGTATGGATATGTGTGCGAGATTATTCCCTAGTTGTACTATTAGATTATAGTACATAGTAGATCTAGAAAATGTGAGTAGTGTAGCTGGTGGTATTATGGTAGTAGCTTCGACAATGATTCTTCTGGGTCTTGTGGTAGCATTAAAATCAGAGAATTTAAGATTAAAGGTACACACATAGAAATTGTTTGATTCTTCTATGCAACCACTGAGGGCATTAAAAAGACAAAAATCATTTTCTTGGATACTTCAACATGTATCATCAAATTCTTGTATATTATTAGTGGTGTAGTCATAAGTCATTGTCTTAGAAGACAAGGCTTTGTCCTAATCATTTTTTTGGATTGGATGAATGTATATATTTAGTTGCGCATTATATGATGATGGTGTATGGCCTTCAAACTCAATATTTCTGTAATCAATAAGGTCTTGGACAAAGTTTTTCAACTTCATTCATTTCTTGGTGTCTTGAACTTTGATACGATTATATTCACAATATTCATTATCCTTGTACCAAGTAGGTTTGGGATGATTATAATCATATGGTTGGGTGTTAGGATATACTATCACATTTTGGTCAATAAGTCTTTGAAACATAAATTCAAGAGGCTCCACAAGGGAAGTGAAATGTTGAAACGGATGTGAACTAGAATTTTTTTTGTTGGTATTGGTACTCTTTTTGTTATGAGGAAATAGATAGCCTTGATTATGCAGTTGTTGTTGAGATGTATTCTAATTATACTAATTATTGTTATTTCAAATGCGATTTGTGCCTTGGTTATTTTGGTTGGATGCTTGGACATTCTAAAAATGTTTAGAATCATTCACTCCATCATTGACTACCCCTTTGTTCTTAGTCAAAAAAAATTTTTTTCCATTGTAACATGAGGAAGTATATTGTTTAATAGTCCTCTTTTATAAGAGGCCATCTTCAATTGTCTTTCCTTTCTTTTAACAAGAAACTCAAAAGTATCCGAGACAACCATTTTTATTTGGAATGATATTACAGGGACAAGATTCCTAGCAAATATATCTAGAAGATGATTATCTAGAATTTTCTAGGACATTCAATTGGCGAGGTGTCTACACCTATGTAAGAAACTAGAAAAGGTTTTCTCATTCCTCTACTTATTATTGCACAAATCACTTAATGAGGCTTGATGTTTGATATTATATGAGTATTATGCAAAAAATATATTTTTGAGATCAGAAAAAGAAGATATGGATCCAGGAGGTAGAACCATGAACCATTTGAGAAAATGGGATTATATTGATCGATTTATTTGTAAAATTTAGGAATATCAAAATTCATAGGAAATGACATTATATTGATAGATTTATGAAATGGATAAGGAAATATCTACTCAAAAGATAATTCCATCTTACCTCCATTCCGCATGCTCTAAAAAAGGCTCTTAAGTTCATTGATTTTATTTCCCAATTCAGGAGTATTGTGATGTATAAGATGTAGACCAATTCAGCAGATGTAAGCCCAAGAGTAAGAGGATGTGTATAATGATATGTCTAATATGTTGCTGGATTAGATGTATTCAAGACCCCACAAGGAACCTTAAAGAGTGATGCAATGTATTGGAAGTTATAGATTGTTAATCTTATGTTTGTGCCAATGATGTTTAAGTGATATTCAGGAATCTAGCACCAAAGGGATTAGATACATTCATTGTGGTTTGGGTGCTATTGTGTGAATTCATATTAGGCATATCACTGGTAATCTACTGGATATGTTCAAGTGTTATATGAAATATCTATTGTGATTTTGATGTAGTCACTAATGTAGAAGACCCACTAGAAGTAGCCTTACTTCTATATTGAGATGATGTTGTGTTAATTGTAGTAGTTGTTGTATTGACAAGGGCTCTACCATTGGCGACATTGTGATAGAGTATGCTTCATAAAAAAATTCTAGAATTGTGACACCATCATTAACAAGGTTCATAGATATTTCTCTTTTATTTGCATACCTTTTCCGGCACCTCCACATTATAGGGATATTTGAGGAAATCATTGATTTGTTGATACATGATAGGTTTAGTATGTTCAGGTTGATCAATGTACTCAGCCTCTTCCTCTACCTGGTTAACATTTTTTTGCCATCCCCAGACCTCCAAGATGTACCAAGGAAAAGGGATTCTTGTTGTCTTGAAATTTCTGACTCATCTTCTTGGCTTATGAATGGGTTATGACCATACAATTTGACTTCAAAAGGAAGATAAGGAAGGATGGGATTATTAAACATAAACTTGAGAGAAATGCTTTGGACCTTATTCTGATTATGAGGGAAGGGCCTCAAAGGCTTGATGATGAAGGATTGATGATCAATTGGTGAGGGAAGGACCTCAAATTCTAGTTTGATTTGAAGGTTTGGGACAACCTTAGTGAAAAAGAGATCATTTGAAAGAGTAATAATGATACCCTTGTTCTACTTGTAGATAGAGTGATGATCACAAGAAAAAGAGGGATAGGATTTACAAAATCAACCACTCAATATGGACTTGTGTTGTCAAGTGATAGAATGGAATTGATATCTTTATTAAGGATAAGGATCTCAAAGACACCTTGATAAATATTTCCACCTAGGATTGATGATGAAGGTTTAATAGAAATATTTAATGAGTCTTCGTGATTTTGGATTTAGAAAGATCAAGAGAAAATATTGATTTAGATCCAAAATGATGATGGTTGTACTCACAAGTATGAAGGATGAGGTTGTGGAAGATTAGAAGAATAAAGGATTGATAAAATCATGAAGGTTTAATTGTATGTCTCAAATTTGATGACGACATGATTGACACTGGGTTTGCAGTAAGTGTGAGAACTTTTTGGTGAAGATGATCTAATGAAATTTCTCCAGATCTTGGATTTCCTTTTGGATAGAGTCTATGATGTGTTGATACTTCTTTGCATTTCAATTAGTAGTTTTATTTTATCTATAGGCCAATGGTAAAGGAATTTAAGCTTTTGTGTACTTGATAGAATCAAACATAGCTAATAAGAATGATAATTAGGTTAACCATGTGTTCAAGGGACAGAACTAATTTTCACACTCAAATAAGGCATTGACGATGCTAAGTGTACCTTGAATGAAATAGGGGACAAAAAAAATTCCGAAAACAATATAAAAAGGGACAAAGAAACCTTGAAGGATACAAGAAATCATGACAAGTCTAATTGATAGGGAATTGTATTATTGCAATGTGTATGTTCAAGTTACTTTTTCAGTCCACCAATTTTTCCACGGGTATAACACAATCGAAGGTCGTAAAGAAATATCTACCTACGGAATTGGATTAGTGATCAAAACCTTTTCTCATAGATTCATATCCCTTCAAATCACACAACCTTGTCACCCCATAAAAGGCACCTATTATTTTTCCTTTTCTGAAAGATAAACAAAATATGGTTCAAAGGAGACTATACAATGAGACCTCCAATTCCATATTATTCATTTCCAAACACTCAAGAGGATAATTATGTTGAGTGTCTTAAGGAGAAATTATTCCCCCTCCTTGCAGAAGGATTATGCCACTTTTGGATGTGAACCGGGTAGCTTCTATCCTATGGTGTCTAGTAAGGGCTTCTGTTCATACTTATTCCCCATAGTCTTGCAACTAGGATTTAGGCTTATAGCCCTCTAAGTACTAGATATAACATAGTCTCACACACTAGATTGAGGCCTCGCAACCCTACAAAAATCCAACAATAAAAATAACTACGTCTCCTGAGACATTAATCTAAAAAAATGCTTTTGGTTATAGTGGGTTGGAAGGGCTAGGTTTTTCCTTGTTCCCACAAGAATTTTCCCTCAATAGTAGGGACTTTAAGGTTATAATGAAAAGAGGGAAGTGCATAAGAAGTGAAGGTCAAGATTTATGATTCTCCTCAAGGAAAAGAGCATAGTCTCCTACTCCATTGCTTCTGCCAAACATGCCATGAACATGTTCATTTACCATGGATCCTTTTCTAAATGATGAATAAAGTAGGTAAGGATTTATTATTACCTCCAAGGAGGAAAGAGTATACTCTCCCAATACCAAAAAAACCACAAGAAATTAACTTTCCTAATTAAAATAGAAGCCTAAAGAAATCAACTAATGAAGACACAATGTTTGATTGTATCTCCGAGGCAACCTACAAAATCACAATGTTAGTATTTTTTTAATGAAATTATTTGGAAAGTGAACTAAAAAGATATTTTAATTCTTTAATTCTACATTGAAAAAAAATCAAACCACCAAAAGATCAATCGTTAAATGTTAGAGCATAAATATGATGAAGAAATCATTATTGTTATGTCCATAATTGTCTAGAATGGTGAAATAGAAACCTAAAATGACAACTTGGTCGTAGACAACTAAAGATTGTTTTGAAATAATTAAATAAACCAAAGAAAACTAATTTTTTACTGTAAACGATGAAAGGCATATTTTCTTACCAATTTTACCTATCTATAAATGATGGATCATTTACCATAAATGATAAAATGTTCCCATAGATGATAAAATGATAGCCGAATATGACAAAACTTTTTATAGAAATGACACTCTACCTTATGCTACATGTCCTACATCATAGAATGTAAAAAAATAACTAAAATTGTGGCTTAAGGTCCCACTGGGTATGCCATAATGTATGCAATAAAAATCTTGTTAACGTCCTACAAGATAAAACATTTAGAGTTAGGAAAAAAAAAGATTCAACATACACTAACCATATTAAAACTAAACTCACAACACACTACAATTTCCATGACAACCTCCGATGAGCTAAAACAAGGGCACCCATTAAACCTTTTTTGATTTTCTCCCATAGTATTTGTGGTTGTTCTTTCCCAAATCAATAAAATAATCTCATTATGATGGTTACAAATACAAGCTAAAATGATGGATGAATTAAGGATTTGAGAACATGTATGAAGAAATTGCCCCAAACTTCACAAGATGATTAATGCAAATATTAAAGCTAGAATGATGAAAGATGCAAGATTAACTAAGAAATGAAAGATACAAGATTAATCTAAGGAATTAAATGCAATGGTAAGATAAGAATGCAATGCAATATTGGAACAAAAAATATATTCATTCTATTCCCTAACATGTAATATGTAGATTATCTAATGCAAATACTCAAAGAAAGCTAAGCTATAATGAAGCTATGAAGTGCTCAAGTTCTCTACAATGCAAGTGCTTACAATAGTTTAGCAATAATAGTTGCTAATGAGGAGTGAGAACTCCTTTTTTATAGATTTTTCAAAGGTTTAGATAGGGTTTTATCTTGGGTGAAGGAGATTAAGAGGCAAAAGGAATGAGTGGCTAGGATTAAGAGGTTGAAAAGAGTTGTCAACTTTTTAAGTGCGAGAGGTCAAATGAAGAGATGAATGACAAGTGTCATGTGGAGAAATGTTTTATAAGTTTATCCATGTGATTCCACGTGATTTGATGATATTAAAAGAAGAGGATTTATGAATTTATAAAATAAACTAAAGTGCTTATTTAATAAATAGACGAAATAGGCTTACAGAAAAGGCTTAATTAAATAAATAAGAATTTATTTAATTTTATAAAGAAAAGGATAATGAATTATTTAGATAAATAAATATATTTATTTAAATAATAGATGACAAGGTTAATGATTTAATTAAATAAATAATTTAATTAATGGAGGAATTATGATATTTTTAGGTGTCTACATAACCCTAAGGGGAGAACAAAAACTTAATATAAATAAACATAAGGATAAATAACATTCATACCACAACACAAATTTTTATGTGGGAAAACCCTTTCGAGAGAAAAACCCACACTGCAAAAGAATTCGCGTATTTTATTCAACATTAAAAACAAATTACAATATACTTGGAGAGCAAGATTCTTTTAGGAGTATCATCGACCAGAGATCCAGAGGTATCTAAGGCTATAAGGGTCTCACACAAAACCTCCATCTCAAGAACCTACTATATAGGAGATACAATACAAGAAACCTTCAAATGATATTACAAAACCATGGGTCAAAACCACCCCAAAAAGATGTGCCCATCATATCTCCAATTATAGAGTCCCTATGATGTGTCAATACACACACCAACATGTATAACTCCTCTTTGCAATTCATTTACATGTTTGACACATTTCCTATTTGAGGAGACTCAGCTTTCGAAGACCAGAAATTTTCAACCATGTATCTGATTTATTTTTTGACACCTATCAAATCACTCTACTGCCTAGGATGAATAAGTTTCATCCTAGATGAATTTTTACCCATTTTGGAGCCTCTAAGGCCTTCAAAATTGAGTTTGAAGTGTTTTTATGATTCCATAAAGAACATAAAATTTAATATCTTCAAAATCAAACATTATCTTTTGATGAAACTTTATCGACATGCTTGCATATCCAAAATGAACCTCTAGAAAAGAGATCAGAAATTTTTTATAATCAAATGAAAGACTCACTAAAAATAGATACCATATGTAACTTCAATTTTGAGACACCCTTTCCCAACAATTAGAAGAAGAAAGAAAAAATCATGATTATAAATGTACCTAAATAAATAGAAAATAATCACACCAACATAAGAAACCTGGATCAAACTCCTAAAATATTAGCACAAGACACATTGATTAACAAAAGGAGAAAGACAACACAAGTATAGTCCCCATAAATATTTAGTAGAAAACATGCCAAGGATGTAGAGAAAGCTTCGGGATATAGATGTTACAATGTATACCTCTGGTTGAAAATCCATGGATTCCTTTTAACATGAGTTAAAAATTCTAAAATTTTAATAGTATTTCTTTAAAAAATGAATGAGAGTTCAATGTCCAACCACCAAAATAAGCTAGACTCTCTGGTTTCATATTAACAATATTTGGCTACTACTATAAAATAATTATTGTCTTTATATTATAATCAAAAGAAATGCCAAAAAATTAGACATGAGTTTATATTGGAATTGTTGTTGTTTGAGGTGTTGACATTCATGTTTTGTCACTAATGTCAAAAATGTTTTAGGTGGATGCATTAGAAGTCTCAATAAGATTGGTTATCACAGGTACAAGTGAGATTGAAATATGTGAATGAAAAGTGTACAACATGTTAGACTATGCGAGCACAAATCTATGTAGAGGGAGGAGTTTAAACCTTATATCTAAGGTTGTTGGATTTAATATTTCCATTTGCATGAGTTATAGTTGCTTTGGTAAAGACTTGTTATAGTGAAGTGATAGAGGATTATGACAGAGATGGTCTCTGAGTTTTTGGGATAAATTGGATGTGATCATGGTTCATGGTATGCAAGCTTAAGGAATGATAGAAGATACATGGGAGAACATTCTTTGTGATTCTTGGGTGGATGGATTCTTGATGATGTCAGCTGAGGCATGTGGACTAGCGAAGACCTATTTGGGGCCAACCATAGAGATGTAACACATATAGTTAAAGGTGAACACGACTAATGGATCTTGACACATAACTGATGATTTCTATTTTTTTATTTACTTTTGTAAGGTATCGTGTTTATCTTATCAAGGTTCTATTTAATTGTTTGTGCATTGGGGAAGTCTTAAAAGGCTGGCCTAATTTCTAGTTGTAACTTGCATAAAGGAAAGTAGTGTATTATTATGTAAAGGCATGCATTGGATGTACTGGATGATACAAGAATGTGGATGTGAGTTCTTCTAGATGTAGAGAAGAAATTACAATTGTAATGCACTTCACTAGAACTGTATAAGAAAAGAAAGTTTATATCAGTCATTTCATTGTTATAAGTATAATTTTATACTTCTCTTTGGACAATGATTCCAGGAGGTGGGTTCAACCTTTAGAAGCTAGATTTAAGGTTCACTTTGTGAAGTTTTGTTGGGAAGTGAGCTCATCATTTCTTTCACCTCCTAACAGGATTGAGAAGACTCCTAACAGGGTCTATCCTTTAACAGGGACTTGTACTAGATGTAATAATTAGATCCTAATAGGTCTAGATCTTCTAACAGGGATATAATATTTCTAGTGCATTATTTGTAGGTGTTAATTCCCACCGGTTTATTTCCCTTAATAGGGTTTTCCTTGACGACAAATACTTTTGTTATGGATATTTTCTTGAAGTCCTTTAGATTTGCATTAAGTAACTAGTTTAAAATTTAAAGTTTAAATGTTTTACATACAAATAATTAGCCTCCCCCTCCCCCTCTTAGTTTTATTATTCCTAACAATTGGTCTCAGAGCTTCTGGTCCTCTAAGAGAAATATTAACCACTTGAGATAATTCTAAGATGGCTTACTATAGGAAGGAGAGTCCAAAATTTCATGCTAAAAATTTTGAGAGTTGGAAGAAAAATATGAGAGCTTGTTTGATCTTATTGGGAATTTACTATTAGATTATTATAAAAGGGATGAAATGATCAAGGAAGAATATGAAATAGAAAATTCTACTGAAGAACAAAATAAATAGTTTTCTTGCAATATGGTTGCAAGAGAAGCACTGATAAGCATTCTCTCTGAAGCAAAATTTGTAGAGGTTAAAGAGCTTGATTTAACTCATAAGATTTGGACAAGGATAGAGAATCTATATCAAGGAGATAAATATAATAATAGGGAAAAAATACATAATTGGAAGGCTAAAATGGACAGTCTAAGGATGTGATATGATGAGAATGTTAGAGCATATGTACAAAGGGTTATAGAGGTTGTTATTGGAAACAAAAATTGATGAGGCACATATATTGAAGATGAAGTGATAAAAAATATTCTTAGATCCTTGACAGCTACATACAAGAATAAAGTGAAAGTGATAGACGAGATCATATGAATGACAAAAAATTTCAAGAGAGAAGTCATGATTGCTAAGTTTACCACCTTTGAGACCGTAGAGTTACCAGATGCTTTACTTAAGGTAGACTCTGCATTTAACGCTACTCTTCATAATGAAAAAAAGGCTTTATCAAGCCTTGTGAGCACTAGAAGAAAAAATATACATGAAGATCTTGGATAATATGTTGATGAGGTGGAAGAAATTGAAGAAGAAGAAGAAGAAGAATAATAATAAAGGAAACTACATAAACTTGTGGATCTAATAGAAAAATGGGAAAGGAAAGGTAAGGGTAAGTTTAAAGGAAAAATACCCCTAAATTTATTTATTTGTAATAACATTGGTAATTTTGTATCTAGATGTCCTACAAGGGTTCCTAAGCATAAGCCTATTCATTTCTATTAAAGATGGTGAACCTATTCATGAATAATAACCTCTAGTTTCACATGTTGAAAAGAAATCATAATAGATCATTGATAATGGTTTTTCATATCATATGATTGGTAATAAAGAAATTTTTTATTCAACTAAATATATATGATGGTGGTGTAGTCATATTTGGTGATAACACTCCTAAGTTGATCATTGGAATTGCTTCAATCTCTCTTGATGCTAAACTAAAAGTGATGATGTATTACCTGTTGATGGACTTAAACAAAAATTCTTGAGGGCTGGACAACTTGTAGACAAGGGATATCATTTGGAATTCATGAATGAAAAATCTACTATCAGAGGTCAATCTAGAAACTTCATTGCATCAAGTACTAATTCAAGAGGTAATGTGTTTGAGCTGAATACTACAAAGGAAACTTATTTTTTGTGAAGGTAGATGAAATTTGGTTATGGAATAGGTGGTTTTTTCACATAAATTTTTATAATATTGTAAAGATGAGTAACACTAATTCAGTCAGAGATTTGCCAAAAATTGTGAAGCCTACTAACACTATGTGTAAAGAGTGTGTGATGGGAAAATAAACTAAGAGAAGCTTTCAGAGAAAAATATTTTTAGAATAATGGAAGTTGGATCACGTACATACATATATTTGTGTTCCTACAACGACTAGATCCACTATGGTGAAAGGTACTTTATACTTTTTGTTGATGACTATTATAGGATGATGTGGTTTGCATTTCTCAAAGAAAAATCTGAAGCATTTGATAAGTTCAAGATTTTTATACAAAATTTTTAAAATGAATCAAGACTTAAGATAAATTGTTTGATGTGATAGAGAGGTGGAGAGTTTACATTAGATTTATTAAATGCTTACTGCAAAAAACACAAGAGATACAAGAAGACTTCTTCTCCTAGTACACCTCGGCTGAATAGGATACCAGAATGAAGAAATATAACTATAATGTATATGGCCATGGCTATGTTTATTTATGGTAATGTATCTCATATGAATTGGACAGAATAAGTCAGTCCTACTATCTACACTTTGAAAAAAATTATGATCAAAGAACTTACTAATAATACACCCTATGAAATTTGGCTTGGTTATGCTCCTACTTTAAAATACTTTAGAATGTTTGGAAGAAAGCGTTATATCAAAAGAGATGATGAAATTGGAAATTTTTATGCTAGAAGTGATGAAGGAACTTTCCTTTCTTATTCTACTAGAAGTAAGGCTTATGAATGTTTCAATCTGAGATTGAGAAAAATAGTTGAAAGTGCTAATGTGAAAATTGATAAGAGGTTTGAGATTGAGATCCCAAAGAATGAGAAGAATATTAAAAATAAAGAGACAAAACAAATTCTTGAGATTTAGACATGCTTGGATGAGCCTATAGAAGCACCAAAGAAACGAAGGTATGTTAGGATGAATAATCCTAAGAATCATATTATTGGTGATGTTTATAAGGCTGTGATGACAAGGTCTAAATCTAGAAAAGACCTTTGTTTGATTTCACAAGTAGAACCTAGAACTAATGATGAGGCATGTAAAGATAGATCTTTGATTAAGGAAACACAAAAATAATTAGATCATATAGAGAAAAATAACACCTGGGAATTGGTCCCTAGACCTAATGATAAGAATGTAATTTGAACTAAATGGGTTTTCAGAAACAAATTGAATGAAGAAGGCATGTTTGTAAGGAATAAAACTAGAGTGGTCTGAAATGACCATTCACAACAGGAAGGTACAAACTTTAAAGAAACATTTGCACCTATTGTGAAATTAAAGGCAGTAAGATTGTACCTTTCTTATGTAGATTATAAAGACTTTAATATATAACAGATGGATGTGAAGTTTGCATTCCTTAATGGCGATCTAAAGGAAGAGGTTTACATTGAGCAACCTGATGGTTTTTCTTTGATAGATAACAAGGACATGGTTTGCAGATTTAAGAAGGCACTGTATGGACTGAAACAAGCTCCTATAACTTGGTATGCTTGGTTAGACAAGTATTTTTTACATCCTAGTTTCAAAAAAGGTAGTGCAGATAGTAATCTAGATTTGAGAACTTGTGAAGATGGAATCTTGATTGTTGAAGTATTTGTCGATGATATACTCTTTGGAGGCAATGATGAAATGAGTAAAAAATTATCTGAGGAAATGAAAAGTGAATTTGAAATTTCTATGATTGATGACATGAAATTATTCCTTGGTTTTCAAATTACTCAAATTAAACATTGTATTTATATTTCTCAAACCAACTATCTTAAGGAGTTTCTAAAAAAGTTAGGAATGGAAGATTGTAAACCTATTGGAACACATGTATGGTTACTGGATGCAAGCTTACTAGTACTGATGAATCTCAAAGTGTTTTTTAGATAAAATATAGGTCCATGATTGGGGGTTTGTAGTATTTAACTCAAACTAGACCAGACATTGCTAGTGCAGTTGGAGGTTTTGTGAGGTTTCAATTTGATCCTCCAGAAACTCACCTTGGTACAATTAAAAGGATATTGGCATATTTGAAAGGGACACTAAAATATGGTTTATGGTATGAAAAGTATAATGATTTAACATTGCATGCTTAAACAAATGTTGATTGGGTAGGAAGTGATAATTACAAAATAAGCACTAGTGGTGGACCATTTTTCCTTTGAAAATGGTTGGTTTCATGGTTAAGTAAGAAGCAGGACTGTATAGCACAATCTACTATTGACTCAGAATATGTAGCTACTGCTATAAATTGTACATAGATTGTATAGATTAAACATATGCTATAGTACATTGGGATAATCTTTGCAAAGCCAGTGGTTATACATTGTGATAATATAAGCACAATGAACATGTCAAAGAATCATGTTTTGCATTCAAAGACTAAACATATTTAAATCAAGTATCACTGTTTTAGGGACAAGGTTGTAGAAAAGGAAGTCAGATTGGAGTACAACATAAAGGAGCAAATAGCAGATATACTCACTAGACCTTTGCCAAAATATGCCTTTGAGCATCTCGAAGGTATGCTTGGGATGAGGACCCATCCTTGTGAGAACTAAATGATATAAATATGCATCAATTCAGTAGTTATCAGAGCTATATTATTCTCTGGACTTGATGCTTGGATGCACTCCTTCGGGGGACTAATCATGGAACATAATAGAGAATATTTGGGTGATCAAACACCTAGTTTGTTATAGGAATGAATATTTGAAAAAGATACTCTTTGCAGTGATAAGATGTGAAAAGAAGGGAAATTATTGTGGCACCCTTTTCTATTGATGTCAAAGGGGGAGAGATATAAGTGAAAAATCCCTACTATCTTAAGAGGAGTTGTCAATAGCATATTGAGAAAGTTGTATTAAGAAAGATACTTTTGGGTTGATGGTTTTTCACATATGTTTCCATCAATGCCAAAGGGGGAGATTTTTGGAATTTTTGGAATTTTTGTTTTTTGAGGTGTTGAAATTCATGTTTTTTCATTGATGTCAACATATGTTTCAGTGTAGTACATTAGAAGTCTCAGTAAGACTAGTTATCATGGGTACATGTGATATTGACAAATGTATGCGAATAATGTACAAAGTGTTAGAGTATGTTAGCATGGATCTATGTAGAGAGAGGAGTTTAAACCTTATATATAAGGTCAATGGATTTCATATTATTGTTTGTATGAGTTATAGTTGTTTTGGTAAAGATTTGTTACAATGCACTGACAAACGATTATGACAGAGATGGTCTCTGAGTTTTTAGGATGACTTGGATGTGAGCATGGTTCATGGTATGTAAGCTTACAAAATGATAGAAGATACATGGGAGAAAAATACTTGTGACTCTTTGGTTGTTATATTATTGGTTTCATCATCAGAGGCGTGTGTAGTAGAAAAGACCTATTTGGGGCTGAGCACAAAGATGTAATGTGTTTAGTGAAAAGTAAGCATGAATTATGGATCTGGGTGCATGATTGATAATTTGTATTTATTATTTACTTGTGTAAGGTACCATGTGTATCTTAGAAAGGGTCTATGTAATTTTTTTGTGTATTGGAAATGTCTTAACAAGATGACCTAATTTCTTATTGTAACTTGTATAAAGGTAAGTAGTGTCTTGTTGTGTAAAATCATTGATTCAATGTATTGGATGCTGGGAGCATGTGGATGCAAATTATTCTAGATGTAGAGCAGTGATTATTTATATAATTCACTTCATTGGAACTATATTAGCAAAGCAAGTTACTATCAGTTAGTTCACTATAACAAGTATACTTTTATACTTCTCTTTAGACACTGAATCTAGAAGGTGAGTTTAACCTTCAAAAGGTGAATTTAACCTTCACTTTGGGTAGTATGCTTGAGAAGTGAGCTCATCATTTATTTCAACTCCTAATAGGGTTGAGAAGACTCCTAAAAAGGTCTTTCCTATAATAGGACTTGTATGAGATGTAATAATTAGCTCCTAATAGGAATAGATCTTATAACATGGATACAATATTTATAGTGCATTATTTGTGGGTGTTAATTCCCGCCAGGGTTTTTCCCTTAATAGGGTTTTCCTCAACAAAAAATACTTGTGTTATGGTTTTTTTATTGAAGTGTTTAGATTTGCATTAAGTAATTGGTTTAAATTTTAAATTTTAAATATTCGACATACAAATGAGTCACCCCTTCTTAGTTGTATTATTCCTAACAATTTATTGATACCACATGATATGGAAAAGTTTACTTCTATTATTGGATATTCACAACATGCTTGCCAACTATGAATAAAAATGACAACCATAGGTAGAAAGTGATATGACATAGTAGTACAAATATTCGTTTGGAGCCATGTTGAAAAGTGAGATCATTTGTGTGTCACATTTCACACCAGAAGACCTTGTAGAGGAGATGCAAAGGTGTTTGATATTGAAACCGATTAACACATGTTAGATCCATTAGGCAGTTTAGAATTGACAAAGGGTGTCCTCCATGAAGGAGCCACCCAACATTTATTGTAGTTGAGCTATTGATGGTGATGGTAATAAATATGGTCCCTCTAGATGAAATATACACATACCTCACAATTGTTTTTATATTAAATTATATTTATACTCCTACATTTTATAAAATCATCTCAATTTTTCCCTTACCATTGTATTACAATTTGACCTGCATGGTACTACCCGACATGTATATCATTATCTTGAAATTAATTTTTCATGTCCTAGAAAACTACATTATTATATTTATCAATCCTAGTTCCCCTTACATGTTAGCGGATTTATATTTTCTTATTTAAAACTATAACATTTCTATCCATGAATATAGGGAAAATTTATTCTCTAAAGATTCATCTCCAATCTAGATGATTTGCATGTCATCTTTCCATATATTTTAATAAACTATTATATCATGCATTTTTCATAGTTACTATATCATTTGAGGTATATTATTACATGCTTACCTTACATTTATATTAAATATTTACTCCATCTTCTAATCTTCATATTGTTTAGATTAATATTTTTTAGGGTTCATATATTTTTATTATCACCCTTTGATGAATCTTTATGATATGATAACTTGGATGGATAGGCACTAAGTTCAATGCAAACTCAATCCTTATCAAATATTAAATTTCATGATTGAGTATGCTACTTATAGCAAGCCACATCACTTTTCATGAAGAAATTATTTTATCCTAATCCTTTTTTAGTTCATATTTTCTTTTCTTAATGGTTAACATGGTTATAATTTTATGGCTTTTAATTGTCCCAATATCTAGTCATTTCTCAATTCTTTCTATATTTATATTTTCTTATAGAACATATATACATGAATACACAAAGATGTTTTAAATAGTGTATATTATAGTATGTGTAACTACTATCCGTTTCTATTTGAATATTCATTGTGATTGCTTTCTTTTGCTTGCTTAGATCATTCAATTACATGGTCCGGTGAAGTTTTCATATTCATTAACAATTAGGAATATTTGGGAACAATACCTTAGATAAATTTTACATATTGAAGAATGGATAAACCTTGTTTAAAATTAAAATAATTCTACATTCATTATGTTTCCCTATTCATTACCGCATTCACTATATATTGCATATTTTTTCATTCATGCATGTAATATCATATATTTAGATGTTTATTGTATAATCTTAGATTTTGAACATTCCTTCCATGCATGGATATTAGTGCTCCAATATCTTAAGATGATATTATGAGTGTGGGTATGTGCAGGATCAAGGTATGCCAAACTAGGCCTTAAGTGACAATGAAAATTCAAAAAATTAGGGTTAGGAAAGTTGACGTAAAAATTTGGACAAGTTATAAATCCTATATCAAAAATGTGTAAGAAGAGAATCTGTAGAAAGTTGAATCTAGTTTCTAAGCTACTATCCCTTCTTTAAAAAAAATATTCTATATGGTGAAATTTCAAATTTCAATGCAATAGTATGAAAATTTTAGGAAAAAGATAAGAAGAAGGTGTATGTCTGACCACCTTAAACACAATCAAATGATAATATTTTTTTACAAGATTCTAGATATAATTAGTAGACTCATGTTTGGATGTGACGCATAGTTTTTTGAAATTTTTTTCCATGTGAATAATTAATTATGATTTTTCTACTACAACTTTTCCAGAATATAAAAAATCTCATGTTTGACCACCTTAACTTAGTCTAAAATTCATCAAATTGAATTTTTTTTAGTTTTTAATTGTAGTAGGAAAATCATAGAATGTGACTCATGTTTTTCATTTCAAAAATTTTATATCGTTTGAAAGTTATAGTTATTTTTCAATCAGTTTATCAATTAGGACTAAAATGATAAGAAGTAGGCGTATGTCTGACCACCTTAAACACAATCAAATGAAAATATTTTTTTACTAGATTCTAGATATAAGTAGTATATTAATGTCCAAATGTGACACATATTTTTTTGTAATTTGTTTCCAAGTAAATAATTAGTTATGATTTGTCTTCTACAACTTTGCCAGAATATAAAAACTCTCGTGTTTGACCACCTTAACTTAGAATAAACTTCATCAAATTGAATTTTTTTTGTTTTTTTATTTGTAGTAGGAAAAGCATAGAATGTGACACATATTTCAGATTTAAAAAATGAAATACCATTTGAAAGTTATAGCTATTTTTCAATTAGTCTACCAATCAGGACTTCTTTTTCACATTTCCACTTGTTGGCATACCATAATCCTGTAAATACCCATGTGGGATTGATTTATTATGAGTATGCGATTGATCTATCTAACAAGTAGCTAATCCTTAAATTCACTTATAAAATTCAATTTATTTCCTTCAATTCTTAACCATTGACATATTTTATGTGTCTTCTTTAGACTTTTATTCATAGTTATATAATTTCATTCATGTTAGAGATCAAATATATCTTCAAGAAATGTTGATGATCATTCATTTGAAAGGATAAACTATACTCTAAATACTTTAAATTTGTGTACTAAAATGAATAAAAATTTACATAATCATTCTAAAATACTTCAACACTTTATTTTTACGTTCTAAAATTCAGGGGAATTTTACAAGTCAATTCATCAAGAGGTTAATTTAGGAGGTTATAATCATGAAAATATTATGAATTTTACTTGAAATTTTTAAAAAGTATGAATCCTTTAAATTTAGTGAAGTGAAATAATCAACAAAGGAAATTTTATGTTAACGTCCATCTACTAGGTCATTTTTAGGTTTTTTGATCTACAAATTTAATAATAATTTCATATCGTATTTTTTGTAGGAAGTTTTTATATTTTTAATGGTTGTGACCATCTTTGGCCCGACGGATGCTACTGGTGTAGGAGTATTGGCTTTTGGTGAATATGTATTCTCCAAGAAAATATTCATGGAAATTTGTCCCCAAGGTGTTCCATGAGATAAGGTCTCTATCACTCCTAATGTCATTTTACTTTAATTGGATATTTTTTTGGTCACATTCCTTCCAAACGTGTGCTTAGAGATTGGGTCACAATTGCATGGATCTCTCATTGGGTCCACCTTGATGGTGTTCAAAATTTGTCAAATGGTTTTTTCCTATTATGTTTTGGGAACCCCACTCATGTGGAAGGTGTTCTAAAAGAATGGTCTCTAGTTTGTTTTTTCCTCTCTTCTTGTGTTCCAACCTTGGTCTCACGACTTCACTATCTGAGATGAAAAGAAACTTAAAGTCCCTTTCTCAGATTGAATTTCCTCATTTACCCTTGCATTGTTGGCTTTTTTTTACAAAATATTCTCGATACTTTTGGTCAGGTAATTTCTATAGAGCCTAAGTGTTTCTTTCATACCCACTCTCAAAAGAGGGTTTGCATTGAAATTGATCTTTTCAAAGATCTTAAGGAAATGATCAATATTCAGATTGGTGGGAAATTCTTTTCTCAGCATGTTATGTATTTGAATTTACCCAATACATGTTTCTTTTCTCAACTTGCAGAGCATAAAATTAGGGATTTCCCTTGGGATACTCCCAGAACTAAAGTTACTCCAAAAGAAACTGTTGCTTCTCGTAGTCCAAAAACCAATAAGGAAGATGCTAGTTGGAATACAATGGTTTTTATGGGAAAGAAATTGTTGGATTCTCATTATAAACATGATATTTGTACCACAAATTTTCTATCTAAGGCTTCCCCACCATCCAAGGATTCCAAGAATATCTCCCCTCTGAGGGGTGGTTCAAACCATATTTCTTAGGGGAAAACAATACCATCTATGAATTCTCTCACCCTTTCAAAAGGGCCAATTTGGGGAGCTCAGACCGCTCAACCATCTCCAATGTTTTTTGATACTTATAGTTCATTCCTTCATTCTCTCACAACCCTCTTGGGAGAGAGGAAATTGATGGAAAAGGGCCAAGAAAGAGGTAGGTGATCCTAGGGGACCTTTACCATCTTTTCCATTCAGGCTCTGAGTTTCTGCACAATAGTTTCTCCTCTCTTAGGGATGAGGATAGTATGAATGATGGTGTACAATGATTTTTGTCTCCTAGAATGTTTGAGGTATCAAAAACCTCTCTATAAAAAATTCATTATGAGATGTTTGTCATAAGTTTTCTCAAACAAATGTTTTTTGCCTCTAAGAGATTAAGATAGTTGATTTTTTACTTGTTGTGCCTTTCCATGTTATTTTTCCACATAGTCTAGTTTTTTCATCCAACCATCAAGTTGACAGAGTAGGGGTTGTTACCCTTATAGTGCCACACTGGAAGGATGCAATTGTTAATCATGATTAGGAACCCATGCACATATTAACATTTATGCCTGAAATGATGTTGTGAATAGAACACACCTTTAGTGTTTGATTGTTGATTCATTACTGTCATCCACTTGGGTTCTTTCTTGAGACTTCAATATGGTTGAGGTGGATTCTAAAAAAGATGAACCTTCACCATTTCTCTAAATAGCTAGTGAGCTTGAGGCTTGGTTCTACAGGAATAATAAATTATGCATTTTATCCCAATACCAACTGCTGCCTTCCACATGTATTTTTATATGCTTGGAAGAATTTTAGGGCTGATTCTAATACAGTCTTTAAATGCCTTGATCATGCCATGATCCTTCACAATCTTTTTTCTCCTTTGGTACATATCAGTCTTTTCTAGTTTTACCTTTGTCTAATGTCACCCTGTCAGACAACTTTCCTATTAAATTTTGTATTGAATGGTCTTCTACCTTGCCACGTTCTTCTTAGTTTAAGTATTATTTTAACACATCATTTCTAAGTCATCCACAAAAATTGGCCAATATTCAGAGAATTTGGAATTTATAGCCCCAACCTACTCAACCTTCAAGTTGGATTTTGTCTTGGAATGATGCAATCTATCAAAAAAGTAAATTCATTCAGTTTTATGGGAAACAATTTGTTGTGGTTCGAGAACCCACACCCCATTAAATTTCCTTTGTCCTTATGGGCACCCTTTTCTCTTTTTGGGGATCTTTTCCTTTTTAGGTGGTTTGAGAAGTTTCGTGGGTTAAGCGGGACCAGGTATCCAGGGATTCAAATTGAGGGCCCATAGGTAGTGCCCCAATCATTGGGTATCATCTTATTTTTCCATGTATCTTTCCCTCCTACCCCCATTTTTTATTTTTTTTGCTTGTCCCCATTTTTTTTATTTTCCACTAATTCTACCTTCATGTTATTTTTCCTCTTCGGTACTTGTTAGGTAGGGTTTTGTTTCTATTTTTTATTTCTTCCTTTGTTTTCATTGTCCTCGCTTAGGATTTTGGGTTACGTTTATATTATTTAGTGTTTTAGGGTTGGAACTATAAAATTCCTTTGACTTGGAAAATAGTTTGAATGTTTTAGTGTTTCACATGCCAAATCCATCATACACCTGAGATGTGTCAAAAGTGCAAAGGCCCATCAACCCAAAATTGACTAACTTTAGAGTTCCCCTTGTCGCAAGTTTTGCAGTTGTAGTGCTTCACATGCCAAAATAATTAAAGTGACCGATATGTCAACGCTTGTGACTTTTCACATTTTTTGGACTTTTAAAATTTCATACCACTATAATGTCATCGGACTACGAAGGTCTTCAATTGCAAAAATTATAGGGGTCTTTATGTTTCTAGTTTTTATTGTTTCTTTCTTCTGTGGGGTTTTATTTCTTTACTTGGCTTTAGATTAGTAGTTTCATTTTATGCTTTTAATAATGGATATCTAAGAGAAATGTTTGCATGTAGAATACCATATAAGACAAAAATTATGAAAATTGAAGTATCACTTTAAAGGGTACAACACCCCCACCAAGGTGGGGAACCTACATTAATAAATCATAGATACCGACATTGGACAACTGGATTGGGATTCGTTACTAAGACATTGTGTGAATTCATCTGGAAGATCATCAGATTCCACCTTCATGGTCTTGGAGTGTCTAGTAAATTTATCTTCTCATCTAGTCTGCATCCTTTCACCATATTTGATAATGACCCTAGCTCATCACTACATCTTAGAGGAAAAGGTGGCGAAGAACATGCTCAAAGATATTTTGTTAGACCTAAGGCCATAAACCATCAAAGATATTTTCCAATTACAAAAAGAGATGAACCAATTTTACCCAGTCACCAAGGAGAGAGGCATGAGGTGGTTCGAGGGTAATACTTTGGATGCTTATGCCACCATTAACAAATAATATCTCATTTAGAAGCCCTCGAAGAATAAATTAGACATAATTGATATGAGGAGATGGTATATAAATGAGGACAAAAAGGTTGCAGTAACCATGTTAAGCCATGTGTATGGTATCCACCAAGCACACCAATTAGAGACATGGATGATCCACATCATATAGAATATCAAAGGGAGAAATTTTAGGGTCAATTTTGGAACAATACTAAGTGACAATTTGGATTTGTAGTTAAGACAAATAAAATGTGACCCTAGGTTCTATATGACATCTTACATTGTGTACCTCCTCGCTGGCAGAGCTAAAAACCTAGGATTCACCAAGAGAGGGTCATTCAATGACCAAAATGAATGATCATATGTTGTGTACCCTCAAATAGTGAGGAAGGAGAAATTGAATGATGATAGTCTAGAATATCAGATTTTAAATAACGATTTTGTCTTCACAACCATCAGATCCATTAAGGGAGACTATGCCAATATGCTATTAGAGGAATTTGAAAAAAAGGTACTATCCCTAGGGGCTTACTATATTCCATACAAAACTTTAACGTACATCTGGGTTGCTGGGAGTACCATTAATCCCAAAAAATTGCCACACTATCCACCCAACAGGGTTATTTTACCAGAGATAAGTAGGGAGATTGTAGATGCTTATGAGTTTATTAGGTTGAAGAAGAAGTAGTGTTGGGAATTCCCTATCTCTCTAGAAGTCCACTCTTTATAATATGTCAAGCTCTGTAAATCTATAGAGTTGGAGTGGGATGAATTCCCTATGAAGGAATTCAAGTCTATAAGCCAAGGTTGGACCCTATTGGATATTCATCCACATTTTAGAAATACATTATCAACATGAACCTCAGGTAGAAGATCATTGGATCAATTTCCTTGATGACTACATCTTTACGATCTGAGATTATTGTATATTGTCCCTTGAACTGGCTGAAAATACATTCGAGGAAAAAATTGGTCCCAAAGTGTTAGATAGAGATTCCCAAGATGTATTAGATCCATTGTATAATCAAGATAAAGTCTATACCTAGCCTATTCTAACTGATAAGGTTAAGAGAAATAAAAATAATTCTATTGGCTTCAAGTCCTGACATGCTATTGAGGTCACAAAGAGTTGGATAAAGAGGCCTTTCAAGTTAGATTCGGTCCCCTTTAAGCCTCAACTTTATACACCTTCCAAGGTAAAGAAAGAGAAGGGAAAGAGAGAAAACATCCCAACTTTTAAAGAGGTTTCTAACATAAGACCAAAAATAGTTTTCAGGCATGAAAGGCCTACCATCTATGGGCCTACAGAGGAGAGGATAGAAAAGGGTAGATGAAAAGGTTATAATACACCTATTTCAAAATAGGTTAACATTCCATCTTAGGCACCTAGGACCCCTTCCACATCGAGAAAAATAAAGGAGGATGTAGAGCCCCAAGTAAAGGAAAAGGTTTATAAAAGAAAAAGGGCTTCACAATTTCCACACCTACAAACATTTCCCAATGAAAAGGCAGTAGAATAAGATGATGTCCCTTTGGTTAGAAGAATGTAGTAGTCAAATAGGACTTCCAAAAGAATAGAGAAAGTAAGGGTTTCTCAAACCCAAGTGCAAAAGGATCCAATTAACTTGGAGACTAGTAGAGAGGCAGAAATGACCAAGGGTGACTTAGGGTTAGATGATTTTGTGTTGTCTGATTTTGAGAATATTCCTAGATTCTTTGACTAGGGGTCAATTTGTTAACCTAAATTTTTACTCTACGGAAGCCTCACAAAAATTCTCTCAAGTGCAAAGATAGGTGGGAGAAACTATTCATCAGACACAAGTACCTATGCATCTTCCCTTCAATCAATAACATGAGTTAGAAAATGATACAGGAGAAAAGGAGCAATGAGATGGGGTACAAAAAAAGACAACATAAGTTAAAGAGGGAGAAGTCGACACAAATATAGAAACTAAGGAAACCAAGGGTGATGACTTAGTACAATATAATTAGGAGCAACACATTTTTACTCCTACACCTCCATCTATAACATAGGTAACAACCAAATAGGTACTCCCACAAGAGGAGAAATGGGAACAAACTACCAGGTTCATGGTAGAACTTTTGGCTGATTCATCATCCGAGAAAGAGAAAGATGAGACTCCTAAGAATGTAGGAAATAAAGTGGAACACAGGAACACGTAGAGAAGAAATGAATTCCTTTGCCACCTCCTCAAAAGGATGTGACACCAAGAAAGAAAAAAAAATACAATGAAGAATAAAAGGAGGTAGAGGAAGAAACATAGGGGTCACCAGAAAATTCAAAGATAAGAGAAGCTCTAGAAAAGGTTAAAGAGAAAGTAGATAAGGAAGATTAAGGGGATAATGGAGGAACAAATGACCTAAGAATAGCCACATATAAGCCTTTAATAGCCTCTACCAAGCCCACTAGGTTGGATAAAGTGGTACAACCTGGGAGAAAGACATACCATGATGAATAAGATGTCTATATGTCAAAATTTAGGAAGACATTCCACAGGGAGAGCCTACCAAAACTGGCCAAACAATGTCATATGTAACATAAGATGGCCGAGGAAAGTAAAAGGCTTAGGTTGTAGTAACCCCACTTATGGTAAGCATCACATAATGAAATCTAGAATATTATATAATGGAGGAAGTGGATTTGGGAGAACCCATCCAGAAAGGTAGTAAAGTGCTAGCCTCTTTGGGCCTAAAATAATTGTTTAAATACTTGGACAAATATGAGAGATTGATTCAGGGTTTGAAGGCATAGGTTGTCACTTTGAAGGATTATGTAATGAAGATAGTTGGTCAAATTTACAAGGATCATCCAGAGACCACATTACAAGAAGAACATGAAAATAAGGCACCTCTAGAGTTTCCAAACCCTTTTGTGAAAGAAGGTACAAATTGGAAGTCTGATTTTGAAAGTTTTGGGGTTGAGACAATTCAAATGGTTTTGAAGTATTTTAGAATAATTTTCATTGAGATAACATATCTCATCAACCTAATGGAAGGAGAGAAAGGGATTGATGATAAGATAGAATAGTGGCAATGAGATCATCATAATCTAAAAGTCATAAGAAAGTACGCTTTCAAATTTTGTTGAAGCTATATAAATTAGTAGACCTAGACATTTTTCATGAGTGGGTCTTGAATATTGGTATAACCATGAGAAGCTACCAGGAAAACTTGAAGAAATTTGAGAAGAAGAGAAAGGAAACCATGGCATGGGTAGAATAAGCTGAGAAATTCTTTGATGGAATGGACTGAGAGCTATATAAGGATGATAATAAGTAGAAATTATATTCTATGAAGAATATTGTCCAGTAATTTATAGGGATTTTGGCTGTAATAAACACTAAGGAAGACCTACACCAATTTTCTTATTTCATAGAGGATATGAGTTATATGAGGGAGCTTATAGAGGAAATCAAATCCTTAATTTCATAGCTCACCTCATTCTAGGTAAGGTAGCAAAAGCAGTTAGAATCTAAAAATTTTCTTGATTTTGATGAAGTCTGGGAAATTATAGAAAGATTACGCAAAGTTCACTAGGACATTCTTCCAGAGTGCTAAGTATCATTTTAATACTTAGCCATTTTATACTTAGCCATTTTTGTGCAATTGGGGGGCCATTTTTATACTTTTCCATTTTTGTGAAGATGTGGGGCCATTTTTATACTTAACCATTTCTGTCAGGTATTGAAGCCATTTTTATAGTTAGATAAATTTTTGAGCTGCATTTTTGGAGGTCCACAACTCTGAAAATATAAATTTAGCAAACTCTAGACTTATCCATTTTTTAGCATAGCATTTTTTAGAGGTCAACAACTCTCCTAGACACATGTTTTTTTATAAAACAATGCTTTTGGGGATAGAATCCATGCATACTATAGTTCATTTTTAGAAGTAAAAGTGTCTACTATCAGTTTCATATTAGAAGGGTAGTTAGATCCATGTATTCTGGGCATGAACATCAAATAAAATTTTAAACCACGTGCACAAACGATGATGAACTGGTGGAGCTATAGTTCTTCCATTTTAGGGGCTGATTTATGTCTCATTATGCATGTATTTAATGTACACATAAGTGAAATTCCATGCAGGCCTATTAGCTATAAGTTTAGGCATAGTTTTGCATTAATGATCTCCAGATTTACTTTGTGTATGCCATGTTTGTTATAGATTAAACCCTAGCTATGGGTTTCTGATTTCTGAGTTGAAGCACTATATATTTCATTACATATATGTAATTAAGGTCATATTTTTGATACAATAAAGATATATGTTATGTTAGGAATAACAGTCCACAAGTACAACTAAGAGGGGGTGAATTAGTTGTGAGACAAATTATTAAACATTTGACTTTATAAACAAAAAATTAAATTCAAATGATAACATAGTAAATGCCAAGATAATAACATAATCCTTTGTTGTTGAGGAAACCATGTTAAAGGTTAAATCCCAGTCGGAATTAGCACACACAAATAATGTACTAAGAGTACACTATCCCTATTAAATTATTTATCCCTATTAGGAGCTTATTACAACATTACAGTACAAAGTCTTTCTTCAAGGAAGTACCCTGTTAGGATTCAAGAGTAATAGTGGGCTCATTTCCCAGGAACAGTTCCCAAAGAAGGTTAAAGCTACCCTCAAGGATTTACAATCTAAACAAGTGTATATAATAAATATACAATCTAGTAAAATGTCTGATAGCAACTCTCTTTTCTTGGTCAGTTCCAATGAAGTACTATAATTACAAAATCTTCTCTACATCCAACAACCAATCAAGCTTCACATCTCTCATAGATATCTATCTTTTTAATTACCTTCTCATCATCACACTCACATATTTTCAAAAGAAAAGATCTCTCAAATATACCCTATTACAATAATTGATTACATTAGCCAATTAAGCTTTCCGAATATACAAATAATTATTTAAGCCCTTGATAAGATACATACGGTATCTAAAACAAGTAAAAATAAATTATAATACATCAGAAATAATCCAAGATCTGCAATCCATGCTTGCAATCCACAATGCACGCTACATCTCTAAAGTTGGTCCCAAATAGGTTTCCTCCAGAATATACGCCTCAGCTAACATCACCAACAATCACACAACTTGTGATCAATAAAAAAAAAATCCTCAATATTCATTTTGTCATCTCTTAAGATCGCATAACCTAAATAATCATCACATGTAAGATATCCTCAAAACACAAAGACTCGCTCTGTCAAGCATCACTGTCATAGTCTAGAAATGAGTCTTCACTAAAACATCTAGAACAACTCTAATATGAAATATTAAGCCACATAACCTTAGAAATAAAATCATCATACATCCTTCTTCATATCTTCATCTTCGCTAGATCTAATTCATCTGTATAGTGTCCGCACACATTTTTCAGTAATCATACAATAGTAATAACCATTTTTTTTGCTACACAAAAACATATGTTCACATCAGTGACAAAACATGAATGTTAACAAAATTAATAGTAACCAATTAATATCATCCAACAATATCCCTTTGGCATTGATGGAAACATATGGGAAAATCAATCAACCTCAAAGTACTCTCTCTCAACACAATCTTCTCAATATCCTTAACACAATTCTCCCCAAAGAAGTAGGGATTTTCACATATAATCTCTCTCCCTTTAACAAAAATGGAAAAGGGTGATATACCTCTTCTTTAATCTTCTACAAGGTGTAGCTTTTTCAAATCATCATGTCTAGCATCCAGGTACAAAATCACCCAAATGTGCTTTATATTCTTCCTACAATCACTCCCCCTTAGGAGTAGATCCATACATCAAGTCCATAAAATGAAATAGCTCTGAAATCCACTCAACTGATGCATGCCTACATCAATTAATTATCATAAGCAGGGGCTATCACACCAAGCAAGCTTCTGAGATACTCAAATGCATCTTTTGGCAAAGGTTTTGTAAATATATCTTCTATTTGTTCCTTTGTGCTAACATACTCTAGTCTAATCTATTTCTCTTCTACCTTGTCTCTCAAGAAATGATACTTAATATAAATATGTTTGGTCTTTGAATGCATTACAATATTCTTTGACATATTCACTATGCTAGTGTTATCACAATGGCTAACTACTGGCACTTCAAAATTATTCCAATGTCCTTCAACATTTGTTTCATGCAAAAAAATTGTGTACAATTTATAGAAGCAACAACATACTTGGATTCAACAGTAGATTGAGAAATACAGTCCTACTTCTTACTTAACCATGAAACTAGTCTTTTTCCAAGGAAAAATGCTCCACCACTTGTACTCTTTCTATTGTCCACACTACCTACCCAATCCACATCAGTATAATCCTGTAAAATAAATTCATCTCATTTTCATACCATAATCGATACTTTATTGTTCCTTTCAAGTATCTAAAAATCCTTTTCACATTAGCAATGTGTGTCTCTTTAGGATCTGCTTGATATCTTGCCACAATTCCAACTGCAATGGAAATATTTGGTCTAGTGTGAGTTAGATATTGTAGACCTCTAATCATTGATCTATACTTTGTCTAAAAAACACTCTAAGTTTCATCATTATTAGTAAATTTATAACCAGTCACCATAGGTTTCCCAACAGGTTTATAATCTTCCATTCCAAACTTCTTTAACATTTCCTTAATGTACTTGGTCTGAGATATTAAAATATTATTATTATTCTGATTAATTTTCAAACCAAGAAAAAAATTTCATCTCACCATTCATTGACATTTCAAATTCATCTCTATTTCTTTTAAGAACGTTTTACTCATTTTATCACTGGCTCCAAAAATGATATCATCAACAAAACTACTATGGTTAGGATTCCATCTTCACCTATTATTAAATATAAATTACAGTCTGTGTTACCTTTTCTAAAACCAAGATGAAGTAGATACCTTTCTATTCTTGCATACCATTCTCTTGGTGCTTGTTTGAGTCCATACAATGCTTTCCATGTCTTCATCTTTTGTGAAAGGAAATCCATCAAGTTTCTCTATGTATACTTCTTCTTCCAAATCTCTATTCAAGAATGCAAATTTCACATCCATCTGATATACTTTAAAGTTTTTATGTGTAGCATAAGAAAGAAATAATCTCACAGCTTCCAACCTAGAAACAAGAGAATACATTTTTTCAAATTCTATGCTTTCTTGTTGTGAGTAGCCTTTACAAACCAATCTAGCCTTATTTCTTACCATTGTTCCTTCCTCATCCATTTTTTTTTTCTGAAAACCCATTTTGTTCCTATTACATTCTTTTTTAGGTCTTCGAACCAATTCCTAAGTGTCGTTTTTATTTATCTGTTCTATTTCTTCCTGCATAGCTTTAGTCCAAGATTCATCTCTACATGCTTCATCAGTATTTTTTGGCTCAACTTGAGAAATCCAAAAAAAAAATTCTCTTACTTTTGATCTTGTCATCATTCCTTTGCTTGCATTACTAATGATTTGATTTTAAGGATGGTTATTCTTAACATACCTCAGAGTCTTAGGATTTTTAGTAAGCTCAATTGATTCATCTTCAATCTAATCATCAATCTCCAAAGGTTGTGTAGGATTAGTAGTGACCTCTTTTATCTATGCAATCTGACCATAGTCATACATTCTTTCCTGAATCTGAAACTTTTCATCTATCCTCACATTAGCGATTTCAATCAACTTCCTCAAACTTAGATTGGGACATTTATAAGATTTTATCTTAGTAAAATAACCAAGATAGATACCTTCATCACTTCTAGCATCAAAATTCCCTATCTCATCATCTCTTTTGATATAGCATTTACTTCCAAATATAAAGAAATATTTTATAGTAGGAGTACAATCAAACCATAATTCATAAGGAGTCTACCTGTACCTTATCTAATCTCAATTTTTTTCAAGGTGTACACAACAGTACCAGCAACTTCTTTTCAATGAACATGTGATACATTTCCTTCCAGAAGCATATTTCTGGTAGCATCTAATATTGTTTTGTTTCTTTGTTCTACTATCCCATTCTATTGTAGTGTCCTAGGAGAAGATGTATGTCTGAATATTCCACGCTCTTTGTAGTAGGTATTAAATAAATCTAAAATAAAATCACCACCTATATAATATCTCAAACATTTTATCCTCAAACCTGATTCATTCTCAATCTTTACTTTGAATATCTTGAATTTGTCAATTGCCTCATATTTATCTCTTAAATATGTAACCCACATCATTCTAGAAAATTCATCAACAAAAAGTATAAAATACATTTCACCATAATAAGATCTTGTTCTTGTAGGACCACATAGATCTATATGTACCATATCTAACTTCCCTTTTTATGAATAAGACTTTCTTTTAAATCTGCTTCTAGTCTTCTTCCCCATAACACACTTTATACACATAGTGTTAGATGGTTTTACAATCTTAGGTAGATCTCTTACTGCATTAGTCATACTTTCCTCCATAATATTGTCAATGTTAACATGACAGAATGTTCTATGTCATAAAAAACTGTCATCAACCTTTGCAGTAAAACAAGAAGCCTCACATGTATTCAATTCAAATGCATTACCTCTAGATTTAGTACCAGATGCAATAAAGTCTCCTGATTTACTTCTAAAAGAACATTTCCCATCAATGAATTTCAATTGATAACCTTTGTCCACTAGCTGTCCAACACTCAACAGATTATGCTTAAGTCCATCAACAAGTAGTAGATTGTCATTATTAGTTTTTCATTCTAGAGAAATAGAGCCAACTCCAATGATAAGCTTAGGAGTATTGTCACCAAATCTAACAACACCACCATCATATCTTTCCAAAATAAGATAATTTTTTTTTATCTCTAGCCATATGATGTGAACAATCACTATCTATAACCCATTCTGATTTCTTTTCAACACGAGATACTAAGGATTTTTCTTCATGTATAGGTTCATCACCCTTAATAGAAATAAATCCAATCTCATCATAGTCAACAACATCATCATCAAAAACACTTTCACTATCATAATAACATTCCTTCTCTTTTGGATACTTTGATTTGTAAAACTTAGGTTTATGTTTTAGAACCCTTGTCGGACATCTAGATGCAAAATGACCTATCTTGTTGCATGAAAAACATTTCAAAGGTAACTTGCCTTCAAATTTACCCTTACCTCTCTTTTCTCTTCTAGTGATCAGGGATACCACTTCATCTAGCTTTATTTTATCTTCCTCTATCTATTCCCATTCATCAGCATAGTCTCCAAGTTCTTCTCTAAAGTCACTATTTCTAGTGCTCGAAATTCCACATAAGGTCTTTTTGTAGAGAATATCCCAATTTTATGGCCTCAAAATTAGTTATCTTTCCAATCAACGTCTCTCTACTGAAGTTCATTGCCAAAGGTATAAAATCCTCTATAGCTTGTACTTTAGTTTTGTATGCAAGTGTCAAAGATCTCAGAATCTTCACAATTGCTTCTTCCTCACTATAAGTATATCCAGAGTTCATGATGCTAATAAATACTTTAGTAATTCTCTATGAATATGCTCTAATTTTCTCATCATCTTTCATTTTCAATGATTCCATATTTTTCTTCCAGTTTTGTAGCTTTGCATGTTTTGTAAACTTGTCTCCTTCATACAATGCTTCGAATCTTGTCCAAATTTCATGTGTAGAATCTAAGTCTTTGTTGGTTTTATTTCCAGTTCAAGTCTCTTTACCAATTTTTGTTTTCCTCATGCTTTTCTCTTGCCTAAAAATAGAGGTCTCTCAGTTTATATGTCTTTTCCCTGTTAAAATTTTCAGGCTTTCAGGTCAGAACCCAGGAAAAACTACAAAGCCTCGAATCCTTAGGTCACGTTTCATAGTCCAAATTGAAAAACCCTTAAATTCGTATCTCATTTCTATTTTTGTGTTACCTTTTGACATTCACTTAAGTCATGTGCTAAAAATCTTGGTCGCATAGTCGTGAGATCCTGATGGCATATTCCTTTTTCCTAAGAGACTTGGTGATTACCTTATGTCGAGATGTCTCTAAAAGATTTTGAATATTCCTTTTTCTTTTAGAGACTTGGAAGAGCTCTTCATGTCATGTTTTCGCTAAATGAGAAGACAGATTAGTAATATGTGATGGGGCCCACAGACAAGTCATGGTGTCGCAAGAAAGGATTAGCAGTTAGTTGTTCTTCACGAGACTTGGAAATTTCTTCATGTCGCATAATCACTAGATTGGACCAAAGTTAAGTAAGCAGTATATAGTCAGTCGTATAGTCTCTAAAAAGAGTGTTAGTTAAGTGAAAATGACTGAGACTTCATGACTAACCGTGTACAGTTTGGAATAAAACACAGTCGGGTTGTCACCAGTTTGAATGCTGAGTCAGCTTTCCATTCAGCAATGTATAGATGAATGATAAATGAGACACATGTCCAAAGGTGAAGTGACTAAAAGGCTTGTCGCATTGTCTCTGAGGAATAAGTCACTTAACATTGGCATTCAGCGATTAAGTGACTAAAGGAAATTGCGAGGTCTCGTAAAGAAAAGTAAGCATTCAGTGACATGGAGATAACCGTGAAAGCTAAGATTAATGGTTAGTCGCGGGGTCTCTAAGTAAAACATGAGTTAATCTTTTCTTCTAGAGACTTTAATTTACATAGTTGCATGATCACCAGAAGTAAACTATGGTTAAATAGGACGGGGAAAGTTGCATTGTCGCTAAGTCTCCAGAAGAATCAAAGGTTAAAGACTTGGGTCACTGACAAGGAGATCATACACAGTCGCGTAGTCGCTTGATATGAAATCATAAGAAAAGGCGGCAGTGTCTAACATAATGATGTGAATCATTCAGCATCCAATGACGAGCTTGGCTATTGATTACTGTGCAAAAAGGGGTAGCTGAGATGTATGATAGAGAGCCAATCACAGTGAAACATGTCGTCACATTCAAATTTTATAAGGTTTGGCACATATATGAATTTGATTTCCTGTCACACTCAAGGGCTATGGCTAGGTTTTCAATTAATTCACAGCATGTTGAATTGAAGACATGAATTGATGATTTTCAAAATTATGAGTCATGTACTTTGAACAATTACCATAAAGAGTTGATCGAGAGTTCATTTTAAATTACCTTGCTTTCAAAATTTCAAAGCTAAGAATTGCTAGGTATTCTGAGAAGAGAGGAAAAATTAGAAAAGTTGCAGGGTATTCAGTTAATCAAGAGGCTTTGAGCTTATAGGAATTGTGTACAGAGGAATAGGCTGAGTCTTGGAAATAGATTTGTTTCAATATTAGCAAAGAAGAAGGGATTCAGACATAGAAAACATGAGCAAAGTAGTTAGTGTGGCTTCTACTAGCGGGAGAAGTGAAGATGCAAGTGAAGAGTCCAAGGGGAAATAGAATTATTCTGATGAATTCCTTAGATTACTGCCAGGTTCAACTAAGAACAGAAGGGCAGATGCTAATTTTCTTAAAGATGACTACTCCGATATCAGAGATGCTGAGATTCCGGGGACAACAGTTTTTTCCCTTTTTAACTACTTTTCAAACAATTCTGATAAACCTATCCCAATTTCAAACCCTTGGACCTGTGGTTTAGCTAGATTGATTGTTCCTGATGTCTACATAGATGTAGATTTGTTCTTAGGCCTTGCCAGTCATTATGATGTATTGTCTAAGAAAATTAAGAGAAATCATGGCACCGCCTTGCTCATCCTAAATAGAAATTCATTTATGCAAGCTTTTAGTTTGTATAGTACTATGTCTACCAGGATTGACATGACTAAGCAAGAGGCGAGGTATTATTTGAAGCCTGGTATTTCTAGGGAAACATTGCAGAAGCACATGTTCAAGGAGGTGAGAAAACATCTTGGTCCTATGTCTGGGACAAGCCCTTACTACTTCAAGGACTTGCACTTCTACATTAAGTACATTACCTATGCCCTATGTAGAGTGCTAGGGATGGATGGGGAAGCAGATAAGATCAATGTCAGGATATTAATGATGGTGCTAGATTTGTAGGAGGTGCATTCTAGCACTAGCTATGATTATATACAATATATCATTGACAAAATGCATGAGGGATTCAAAGTGACTAAGAATAAAATGGCAGATCCTAAGGAGAAAGAACCCAGGTTCTTACACTACTCCATCCTCAGGCATCTCCTGTTGCATTATAATTTTGTGATCATGAATCTAAATAATTTGACCCCTCAGAGGTTCTATCAAGATGGACCTAATCATATTTAGTTCTGGGTAAAGATTTGGAATTATACATCTAGGGATTGTGATTACTATGCTTTTCAAAATTGGATTGTGTATCCAATAATACAGAGCTTGGGCATTAGTAGAAAAAGAGTCCCGATTAAGATTATGCAACTGTTAAGGCCTAGTGAATACTTGGATAAATTTGAGGGACATCACAATTGGGGAGATTTTTTCTTGGAAGAGAATTATACCATAATTAGGTTATATGGGTGTATACATCCACCTCATGTCTTGCCTTACCATGTGCCTGCAAGAGTTGCTTCCATGGAGTTTGATTGGCAATTTTTATTAATAGATAATGAGAACTTTGCATCACATAGGAAGGGGAACATAACCCCTAGACAATTCAAAATTTTAGATTTTACTATTGGCAAAGGTGCAATTGATTCAGTTAGCTAGTGGATAGAAAATTGCAGAATGGGGACAGCCTCATATAGATATATTGATCTTGAAGGCTTCATGGCAGGAGTCAGGAAGTTATACACTCCTACAATTTCCAATACAAATGTCCATTATGAATGTATTGAGGAGGATGCAACAAGGAATATTCTTGATGAAGATGAAATCAAGATAAGGAGAACAAGGATTCAGGAGTTGATGAACCTTGAAAGACAAATTAAAAGAAATGGGTTGGCTTTTGGGGGTTTTTGCCCTGATCTCCCATATTTTGACAAAATAAAGGCCATGATTGACAATTATTATGTGCTTACTATATAACTAGAGACTTTTCTTGAAAAGAAGGGTGCCAAAGGGCCAGATCATTCAGAGTCTGAGTATGATAGTAGTAGTGACAGTGATTATGCATGTCCTACTAGATATGTTCCACCACAGAAAAATTTTGCTGAAGTGCCACAGCTGCAAGGAATAGAGGGCGACATTGTTGATTTGATAGAGGCCACTCAATGTAATGATATAGAGGAGCCTTTAGCTAAAATACAAAAGATTGAAATGGGCCAGCCTTCAGTTGAAAGGCAAGAAAAGAAAAAAGATAGAGCAAGTGCCCTAGTTCCTGGAAATAGGTTATATGATCATAACCTAAGAAAATTGATTAGGGAGGGAAAGAAAAAGAAACTTGACATGGAAGAGAAGGTTGAATTACCCCTTAAAGCTTGTGTCGATGAAAGATTGATACATCGACAATAGTTCCTGAATGATGATAATTTCATCAAGATTGAGGAATTTAAAGACTTCCTAAGGTCATGTAAAAAGGAGCAAATTAGAGCTAAATTAACTGTTGATGGGGAGGAGACAGTAACAAGTGAAGCCCTAGTGGCCCTATAATCATATGACCCAGATAGTGAGGACATCTCACCTGATGAAGCCAAAACAATGGTATTGGATAGTGGCATATTACTCGCTGAGGGTTAGGATTTGGCTTCCGCATTCATAATTGATCAAATACAAAAGCAGCCAGATTTGAAGTTTTGAAATGAGAAGCAAATAGGTGATATGATTAAAGGATTTGGGTATAGCCCACAATCTCAAGCCTTTGCAATGTGGAGCCTATGCCCTAAGGACCAGAAGCCTTAGCTAGTGAACATCCAGGAAAACATGGTGGGAAATCAGATGGTCTGGTCTGTGCAAAATATAGGGGATTTGGAAATATCCCAGATCATGACACATTGGGCACACTTGAATGAGGAGAAGACAAAAAAATTGTCTGACAGGTGTAGCATGTTGATAGAGGAGACCATTGCATTGGAAAAAGACTGAGAAATGTGCCAGATCAAGATACATCAGCAATATCAGATGATTGCAAAATTATTAAAAGAATTAGAAGAAAAGCCTGAGGTGATGTATGTACAACCACAGCCTCTACAAATTGAAGACAAGGAAAAATCAGAAGAGGTGGTTGAGAAGGAGGATATAGGACAAAAGAAGAATGAAGTTGCCTTGAATGCATTTAAGGGCATTCTACAACATAGGATTGAAATTTTGAAGGATAAGACTGATGTTTTCCTTAATGCCTATAACAAATTGCCAACTTTGCACGTTGAGGTCATGGGGTACCTTGCCATATTAAACCCCTATTTTACTAAATGGTCTACCAAAATGCAAATATTTGAAAAGCTTGCATCTTTGCAATCCTTAAGATTAGACTTGCCAGAAATAGTGACAGAGGTGGAAGATGAGATCAAAAAGGTTAATGTTTCTCTCTCATTTTTCAAGGTCAAGTTGAATCAAATAGAGGTAAAATTGAGCCTCTTTGCTACAGATTTCAATAAATGTGTTCCCTCCCTAAGAGGAGAAGATGATCAGGTAAAGGCTTTAGATACCTGGAGAAGTGAATTTGACAGCAAGATGCCTAACAATGAGGCATTTATTACAGAATTAGATGTGGACATTGAGGGTTTTAATAAGATTTTAGATGAGGCATTCAAGGAAAAAATTGACTTCAATAAGTTTTTGTTGGATGTTAAGAACATCACTGATGTAAGATGGGAGACACAAAAAGCACAAGTACAAGCCACCCAAGACTTCAAGTGGCCAACCAATGATGAAGTGACAACATGGGAACTGATCACTAGGCCCAAGAAAATAAGCCCACGGTGGAGGAAGAAATTTTGGACGATGAATAAAGGTGAATACTTGCAACCTCACTTTTGAGTATGAAGAAGTCAGTTATTGCTAAAGAAAAGTAGGTGAGCATATAAGCATGGTCATCTAAGCTCAACATAAATGGTACCAGCTACCATGGATATTGTCAAAGTAAAGGTGCCAGATAAAGAGAAGAACAAGAAATATCAGATTTCATCGCTTGACTTGGTCGTTCCACCGCTTCTTCTCTCTCTATCTTTTGTCTCTTATATAGTTTTAGGGTTAGGTTTTATGAGACCATCTAAAGCTTGTTGCATCCCAAAGAAAAGGATTTCAAGATGGTCAAAAACCTATATATAGTCAAAAGTTGTAACTACAAAGAGATGAAATATATTGTAAAATCAGACTTTCTAAATTTGTGTCTGTGTTTTCAAGCTTCAAAGTTCTTTCATGTATGAAAGTAGGATCATATCAATAAAATATGGTGCGTTTTTACTCTTTTCTATTGTTGTCTCTTAATTTCCTGTGTATTCTTTTTTATGTTTAAGTTTGCAAGGCATTCTGAAGCATTTTGGTTACAAGGTAACTATTTAATTACTTACAAGTTTCTTTCATGTAAAGAACTAAGTTTTGTGTGTAGTTTTAGAAAGCATAACAGTATTCAAGGATTTGATACAGTATTTTAGAGGTAACTAGATGATTTTTAAGGTAACTTATCTAAATTGCATGTAGGTTGTAAGGAATCTTACAGTATTTTTTTTCTATGAGACTTTAAGTTTCTTGACTCTATAACCCAAAGGATAGGCACTGATCTAGGTCTTGGTCTGATAATCTATCATCATCCAGGTTTTCAAAATTATTCAAAATTATTTCAATCAAAATATTTCTGTTACTAAAACAATGAACTGAACTCAGTAAGGACTCATGTCAGCAGGACATTGTCTATTTTAGTGATTCCTTGAAGAGTGGATCATTAGGTTATCCCTCCTAAAAATAAAAGGAAGAAGGATGCAAATCCTTGTCTCATTGGTTCATGTTATCAAAACCATAGCCTGTCTTATAATACTCTATTTCAAATTAATCATTGCAATCTATAAAGTATTCTATAAGTTGTTACAGTAAGGTTTTAGGTGTATAGCCAGTGAATGAATTAATCCACCAAATACATAGGATGAAAAAGTCAGTAATCTTTGAAAGGTAATACCTGCCTGAGTTTGTGGAGCTCAAAAAAAAAGAAGGATATTATCCAATCCTTAGCAATTATCCTTTCTCTTGCCTAAAAGAGGTTGCATTCAAGTATATGAGGTATACTGTCATCATTAGGTAAGTGTTGCAAGAAAAAGTGCTAACAGTCTTGATTGTGTGAATTCACCTTCAGAAAGTGTGATGATCAATGATTCCCTTGCGACCATATTACATGAAAATACTTATTTTAATCTTCATTATCTTTATCCAATTCATCTTCATTCTTTATCTTTTCCTTCCCTTTTGTGATCATCTTGTAGTCGATTCCCAAACATAGAAAATGTGTTCTCATATTGTTCTTCCAACTATCAAAGTTTTTAGGACCATCCTTCCTGTAGTAATTCATCTTCATGATCACCTCAAGTTGTTAATATTTCCTTCTAAGGACCAATTTACTTGATACCAATTGTTAGGAATAGGATTCCACGAGTACAAGTGAGAGGGGGGTGAATTAGTTGTGAGATGGATTATTAAACATTAAACTTTAGAAACTTAAACTTCAATTCAAACGATAAAACAATAAATGCCAACATAATAACACAATCCTTTCTTGTTGAGGAAAACAAATTAAAGGAAAAACCTTGGTGGGCATTAGTACCCAAAAATAATGTAGTGAGAGTATAGTATCCCTGTTAAAATATTTAGTCATGTTAGGAGATTATAACAACATTATGGGACATAGTCCCTGTTAAAGGACATATTTCGTTAGGGTTGAAGAGTAACAGTGGGCTCACTCCCTAGGAACACTACCCAAAGAAGGTTAAAGTCACCCTCAAGGATTTACAATCTAAACAAGTGTATATAATAAATATACAATCTAGTGCACTGTCTCATAGCAACTCTCTTTTCTTGGTTAGTTCCAATGAAGTACTATAATCACAAAATATTCTCTACATCCAGCAATGAATCAAGCTTCGCAACTCTCATACATCTATGTATTTTCAGTTACCTTCTCGTCATCACACTTATCTCTTTTCAAAAGAAAAGATCTCTCACATATACCCTATTACAATAACTGATTATGTCAGCCAATTAATATTTCTCAAAATATAAATAATTGTTTAACCCCTTGCAAAGATACACACAGTATATAAAACAATTTAACATAAATTATAGTACAGCGGATATAATCTAAGATCCACAATTCATGCTTGCAATACACATTGCACACTACTTATCTCAATTCGGCCCCAAATAGGTCTCCTCAAGAATACACACCTCAGCTGACGTCACAAACAATCACACAACTTGCGATCAATAAAAAACATTACTCATTATTCCTTTTGTCATATCTTAAACTCGTATAACCTGAATCATCATCGCTTGTAAGATAAACCCAAACAATAGAGACTCGCTATGTCAAGCATCACTCTCATATTCCAAAAACCAGTCTTCACTAAAACATTTGTAACAACTCCAATATGAAATATTAAGCCACATGACCTTATAAATAAGATCATAAAACATCCTTCTTCATATAATCATCTTTGTTTGACCTAATTCATCCGTACAATGTTTGCACACTTCAGTCAGTCATCGTACAATAATAATAACTAGTCTATTCTCTTCATCGAAACATATGTTGAAATCAGTGATAAAACATCAATGCCAACAACATCAGTAGTACCCAATTAATATCATACAACATGTTGTTGGTAGTTCATTCATAGTATGATTTTTCTTCTATATATGAAAACTTATAAATCTATGTATACTTGTTTAATTATTTCAAAGAGCCAACTCCCTTTATTGTGAATGAATATGCGATCAATTAGTCTAGATTTTATCATTGTTGTTTCATCCTGATGGTACATGAGCACACATAGGCTAACCTCCATGTTTTTATCATTTTTGACTTGTACTTGAAATTGTCCAAGTTAAGATAGTTAGGTTGTTTCTATACCTTAGAAGGCCATATCAATGTGCGCTAGGTGAGTTAGTCATTAGGACTAAGGTCACAACAATAGCCATTGTTAGTAGTTTTTCAATTACTTAGGCTTAGTTGCTAAATGTTGGATTTGAGTCATGAATGTGTCCTAAACACATAAATGAGGAAATGGAGATGTCTTGAGGCCTTTAATGATTTTGGATCCTTGAAACAAAGATGTTAGAGGTCCTAAAACTTAGGGCGAAGGCATAATGGCAAAGATGCCAAAAGTTGCTAGAATGTTGCTATGCCAACATTTGTAATTATTGTAAATGTTGCATGCAACTCGGTTATCTTTGAATCCCCTTATGAATAGGAGTGGGGAACTAACCAAAAAGTCCTAGAATCATGGAGATGGAAGCTAATGTTACCAAAGGACTTGAATATAAGAGTTAGTAATAGATTGTAACAAGATTTGAATAAGGAAAGAGCTCTGCAACTCTGTGTATTCAGGAATCCCGAGCATTTGGTTATGATATTCAAATGAAATGGATTGAAAGACTAAAAATAATTGTTTTTTTTTGTTCCTAGGATAATCTGAAGCATCTTTCAATCATTAAGCTGTTTGTTTAGATGTAGTGTAAATTCTTTGTTAAATTGTTTTGTGTTTTGTGTGTCCACTAGTCCTGTCCTGACCAGTCAGTCGATTCATGGCTCCCCCATGAAATATAACCATGGGATCTTCCTAAGGATAGATGGAAATGTTAAGGGAGTCAATGGTGTGTACATATGTAGAGTTAAGAGTCAGGGAAAGTCAATTTGCTATTTTTAATTCCAAGCCCTAGGCGAGCATGCATTGTCTGGTTAGTGGTTTGGAGGTGAAACGGTGAGCATTCTTATGCAGGGTAGTGAAGTACTGTATGGTCTTAGTGCAATTTAAGTTAGGGAATATTCATATCTTGACATGCCAGGAGGGTCAAGTTTGTATCAATCCAATTGGTCAAATTTTGAGCAAGTTTTGCATTGTGTTGCTGATTGTCCTAGAAATTAGGCCTATTAGCCCTATTGATCCTAGTTTCCAGGAACCCTATGTACGGAGGACTTTGGAAAATAAAAACTTTAAAATTTCTTGTAAAGTGATAGAGGGTATCTAAATGTGTGATTGGTTTTTCAACTTATTTGGTAAAGTTTTAAAAGAAGTGGGAAAAACACACTGTGAAAGGCTACAAGGAATAGGCCTCAATTAGGCTTCCAAGTGATTGAATCCTTGATCCCAGTGAAGACCAAGTTGAAGATCCTAGTAAATGGTTTCAAATGACAAGGAGATGGACATTTACAAGTGGATGGATATCCATGCAATGAATCATGAATGTTAGAGTGGAATTGGCACTTAAATCCTTCTAGGTGTAGTGGGAAAAGTGAAAATTTGAACTAACAAAAGGTGTTAGTCTTTCAAGGTGAAGCACATGAATGGAGAACTCTTAGAGAAGAGTTGTAATTGGACTTAACTAATCATCTAAGCCAATCAGGACCTAGAGGAGATTAGGTTCCTATAAGAGACAAGCTAAGGTCTATTAGGTGAAGTGCTAGCAAGCCTTGGAACACTTACATCATATTGGTATCAAAGCTTGATTAAAGATTTGGATTGTGGTGGATGTTTGAGCCTACTAAATAAGTTGTAGAGAATACACCATTTGGATCAATAGAAGACAAATCCATGGTGACTAATGCTGAGTTAGCGAAAAAGGTGGATGCGCAAGAAGAAGACAACAAGTTGTTGAGAGAAAGGTTGTCTCAAATGGAGCAACTCTTGGGAGAAGTCCAAGACAAAGTTAAGAAGATGAAAGATAAGATAGATCAGAAAGAAGAAGAAGAAGAAAGGGAAAAGGGAGTGAATGTAGAAGAGGAAGTTCCAACCCATGACCCTGTTACTGATCAAGAACGCTTCTTAAAGGCATTGAAGGCCTTAAGTGGCAAAGCTTTAGAGGGTGTACCACTTTTTAGTGGACAAATGGATCCAGATTCAGTTTTGGATTGGAATGATAGTATAGAGAACCATTTTGAATGTGATGGTATTACAGAGGCCCAAAAGTGAGTGTGGCTAAGTCAAGGTTGAGAGGATCAGCTCTCACATGGTGGAAGTTTGTTCAAACTGAAAGGGAGAAAGAAGGAAAGAGTCCTATAGTCTCATGGAAGGGAATGGTGAATAAATTCAAGAAGACTTACTTACCTAATGATTATGAGGTTCAACTACATAGGAGAAGACACAATCTTAGACAAAAAGATTTGGATGTCCAAGGATACACTGAAGAGTTCCAAAATTTGTGCTTAAGGTCACAAGTGGTGGAAGATGAAAGCATCAAGCTAGCTAGATACTTGAATGGACTCATCCAAGAAGACACGAGTCTTGTGAACTTCAAAACCATTCGCCAATGTTATCAAATGGCCTTGAAGATAGAGGAGAAAGGAAAAAGAAAGCAAGAGCAAACCTCCAAAGGAAGAGGTAGAGGAAGGGATAAAAGAGGAACAAGAGGTGGATATGGTGGAGGAAGTTCAGATTCAAGGACACAAGGGAAAGTCAAGTACATTGAGTAGCAAGAGGGAAGTTCTAGTAAAGGTGGAAGAGGAAGGAACTCAAATTTCAGAGGTAAAAGTGGTGGACAAGGAAGAGGAAATTACTTTGCCAATATGAAATGTTACCATTGCAACCAAATGGGACACCCTGCCTATAGGTGTCTAGAGAAGGGTAGTACTTCTCAAGGAGGTAACAAGAGAACTAATTTAGTTCATGAAGAGAAAAATGCAACAGAGACACACTCTAAGGTACCACTGAATTCTGAAGAAGGTGAGAATCTCATGATGAGGAGAACATTGATCAAGGAACCAGTCAAGGAGGAGCCAATCCAAAGGAGGTCTATATTCAGAATCAAATATAAGGTGATGGGAAAAGTATGTAGATTCATTGTAGACTCAAGTTCTACTGACAACATTGTGTCAGAGGAAGCAGTCAACAAGTTAGGCATGACAAGGATACATGGCTCAATAAGGGACATCATGTCTTAGTCAATGAGCAAGCATGGGTAGAGTTCTCTATAGGGAGATATAAGGACAAGGTTCTATGTGATGTTCTACCCATGGATGCATGTCATATGCTCCTATGCAGGTCATGGCAATTTAACTGTGAAGCTATCCATGAAGGAGTGAATAACTCCTATACATTCAAGAAGGATAAAGTAACTTTCAAAATCCAATCATTGTTAGAAGATGCAGATGTGAAGACAAAATGTCCTAATGTACTTATGGTGGGTGAAAAGTAATTCATAGAAGCCATGGAAGAAGGAGAAGGAGTTGGCTATGTATTGGTGCTAAGGAAAGAGAGAGGAATGAAGAAAAAGGAGACACGAAATCAGAGATACCTAAGGAGATACAAAGTATGTTGCAGACTTATGAAGGCATAGTAAGTGATGGACAACCATCAGCATTACCCCCTATAAGTGCCATAGGTCATAGGATAGACTTCATACCCAGAGCTACCCTGCCTAATAAGGAAGCCTACAAGATAACACCTCAAAAAAATGAGGAAATTGCTAGGCAAATAGAAGAACTCCTTAACCAAGGCCTTATCAAGAAAAGAATTAGCCCTTGTGGAGTACCTAATTTCCTAGCATTAAAGAAAGGAGTAACATGGAGACTTTGTACTGATTCAAGAACCATAAATAGGATAACCATTAGGTATAGGTTTCCCATACCTAGGATTGAAGACCTAATGGATTGTCTAGGTGAAGCTAAGTACTTTAGTAAGATAGACTTGAAGAGTGGCTATCACCAAATTAGGATACATGAGGGAGATGAATGTAAGACAACACTCAAAACCAATGAAGGTTTGTATGAATGGCTTGTCATGCAATTTGGACTATCTAATGCCCCCTCCACACTCATGAGGCTCATGAATAAAGTCCTCAAAGACTACATTTGAAAATTTGTAGTAGTATATATAGATGATATACCAATTTATAGTAGGACAAGAGAAGAGCATCATCAACACTTTGAGATTGTCTTCAAGAAGCTGCATGAAGAGAACTTCATGATTAAGTTGGAGAAATGTGAGTTCATCAAAATAGAGGTAGTGTACCTTGGGTTTGTTCTCTCTCATGGCAATCTGAAAATGGACAAGATTAAAGTGGAAGCCATCATGAATTGGCCTACTCAATGGTAATCAATAGAGGTAAGAATTTTTCAAGGCCTTGCTCAGTATTATAGGAAGTTTATAAGGCAGTTCAGTGCTATTTGTGCTCCCATGTTGGACACAATCAAAGGAGGAATAAAGACCAAGTTCATATGGAATGAACAAGCCATAAAACATTTTGAGTTTTTCAAAGAAAATATTGCTACCCAACCTGTCCTAGTCTTGCCAAGATTTGAGAATATTTTCACCATTGAGTGTGATGCAAGCAATGTGGCTATTGGAGGTTTCCTAAGCCAAGAGGGTAGACTAGTAGCATTTCATTCAGAAAATTTGAGTGAAGCCAAGAGGAAGTATTCTTCCTATGACCTGGAAATGTATGCATTGGTTTAGGCTTTAAGGAAATGGAGACACTATTTACTCCCCAAGGAGTTCATAGTCTACTCAGATAATCAAGCTTTAATTTTTCTTAATTCTCAAGAGAAGTTGAGCCACAAGCACATGAAATGGGTGGAATACTTAAAATCTTATACCTTTAATATCAAACATAAGAAAGGTGTCCTCAATAAAGTGGCAAATGCATTATCTAGGAGAGCTCTCACAATTTAGGAAATTTAGTTGAAGAGCATGCAAATAGATCATTTCAAAGATCTATATGTTGATGATGAAGACTTGCCAGATATTTATAAGGTATGTGTTGAATTCAAGAATCATTTTCATAGCAAGTATGATGAATACATTTTGAAAAGTAATCTTTTGTTCAAGGGAAATCAGTTGTGTGTCCCTAGAGGGTCTATTAGGGAGAATATGATTCACAAAAAGCATAATGGTGTATTGAGTGGTCACTTTTGGATCACTAAGACCCAAGAACTTGTTCAAAGGTTCTACTATTGGCCGAGAATGAACCTTGATGTTAAGAGGTATGTGGAGAATTGTATTGTATGTCAAAGAGCCAATGTTACTTCTTCAAATGCTGGTCTTTATCAACCACTACCTATTCCCACTAGGCCTTGGGATTGCTTGAGCATGGATTTTGTAGTTAGGTTACCCAAGACAAGGCATGGATAGTGTATATATAGTTGTAGACAGATTCATCAAGAAGGCTCACTTTGTGCCATGCAAGACCACTAATGATGCCAGGAAAATAGCCTCTCTCTTCTTCAAAGAGATAGTAAGAATCCATGGGTTGCCTTTGAGCATAGTTTCAGATAGAGACACTAAATTTATGAGTCATTTTTGGAAGACTCTTTGGAAAATATTGGGCATTAATTTATCCTTTGGGTCTGGATACCATCCCCAAACTGATGGTCAGAATGAAGTGGTGAATAGAAGCCTTGGAAATATTCTAAGATGCTTGACCAAGGAGTATGGACAACAATGGGATCAATTGATTGGGCAAGCTGAGTATGCCTACAATGACACCATGAATAGATCAACAAGGAAGAGCCCCTTTGAGATAGTATATGGATTACATCCTAGAGGAGTCTATGAGTTGAGAGAATTGAAGGATGGAGTGAAGGAAAGTGTATATGCAGATGATTTTGCTTGTGCAATGCAGGAGATACATGAGACCGTGAGGAAGACTTTGACTGAGAACACCTTGAAACATGAAACCAAGGTTCATGAGAGTATAAGAAAAATTCAATTCAATGTGGGTGACTTGGTCATGGTACATCTTAACAATTCAAGACTTAAAAAGGGAGTCCCTCACAAGTTGCAGATGAGGAGGATGGGTCCCTATCCTATCTTAGCTAAGTATGGTAATAATGCATTCAGAGTTGAGCTCCCGGAAGACAGTGGACTGTCACCTATTTTTAGCATTGCAAACTTAGTCCATTACAAAGGACCACAACAAGACATGGATAAGAGTCTCAAAGAAGTGATCAGAGATGTGGAAGATCTCCAATTACCCTCTGCTATAGTCACAGGAGCTGATAGTGTACTGGATACTAGAGTCTACAAACAGACAAGAACCAAAGCCTACAAGTAACATTTGATAAAGAAGTATGACCAAACAAATATTGATGCAGTATGGGTCAAATAATCAAAGTTCAAGAATATGGGGATTGATCCAAGAATCCTCAATCCAAGGGTGGATTGATCTTTTTGTTTTGGGGAGGATGGTGCAGGAGCACACTTACGCTAACCTCCATGTTTTTATCATTTTTGGCTTGTACTTAACATTGGCCAAGTCAAGATAGTTAGTTTGTTTCTAGACCTTATAAGGTCATGTCAATGTGGGCTAGGTGAGTTAGTCACTAGGACTAAGGTCACAACAATAGCCATTGTTAGTAGTTTTTCAATTACTTAGGCTTAGTTGCTAAATATTGGATTTGAGTCATGAATGTGTCCTAAACACATAAATAAGAACATAGAGATTCCTTGAGGCCTTTAATGATCTTGGAACCTTGAAAAAAGAGGTTAGAGGTCATAAAAATTAAGGAGAAAGGCATAATTGCAAAGATGCCAAAAGTTGCTAGAATGTTGCTATGACAACATTTGCAATTATTGCAAATGTTGTATGCAACTCGGTTATCTTTGGATCCCCTTATGAATAGGAGTGGGGAATTGAAAAACAAGGCTTAGAATCATGGAGATGGCATCTAATGTTACCAAAGGACTTGAATCAAAGAGTTAGTCATATATTGTAACAAGATTTGAATAGGGAAAGAGCTTTGCAACTCTGTGTATTAAGGAATCCCGAGCATTTGGTTATGACAGTCGAATGAAATGGATTGAAAGACTAAAAATAATTTTTTTGGTGTGTTCCTAGGATATTCTAAATCATCTTTCATTCATTAAGCTAGTTGTTTAGAGGCAGTGTAAATTCTTTGTTAAATTTTTTTGTGTTTCGTGTGTTCACTATTCCTATCCTGACTAGTCAGTCGATTCATGGCTCCCCCATGAAATCTAACCATGGGATATTCCTAAGGATAGATGTAAATTTTAGGGGAGTCAATGGTCTATACATATGTAGAGTTAGGATTCAGGGAAAGTTGAGCTGATATTTTTAATTCCAAGCCCTAGGCGAGCATGCACTATTCGATTAATGGTTTGGAGGTGAAACAGTGAGCATTCTTATGCAGGGTAGTGAGGTACTGTACATTCTAAGTGTAGTTTGAGTTATAGAATAGTCACATATTGACATGCTAGGAGGGTCAAGTTTGTATCAATCCAATTGGTCAAATTTTCAGCAAGTTTTGCATTGTGTTGTTGACTGTCCTAGAAATTAGGCCTATTAGCCCTATTGATCCTAGTTTATAGGAACCCTATGTACGGAGGAATTATGAAACTAAAACCTTAAAAATATCTTGTAAAGTGATAGAGGGTATTTGAATGTGTGATGGGTTTTTCAACTTCTTTGGGAAAGTTTTAAAAGAAGTGGGAAAAACACACTGTGAAAGGCTACAAGGAATAGGCCTCAATTAGGCTTCCAAGTGATTGAATCCTTGAACCCGGTGAAGACCAAGTTGAAGATCCTAGTAAATGGTTTCAAATGAAAAGGATATGGACATTTAAAAGTGGATGGATATCCGTGCAATGAATCATGAATGTTACGGTGGAATTGGCACTTAGATCCTTCTAGGTGTAGTGGGAAAAGTGAAGATTTGAACTAACAAAAGGTGTTAGTCTTTCAAGGTGAAGCACCGGAGTGGAGAAATCTTAGAGAAGAGTTGGAATTGGAATTAGTTCATCATCTAATCGAATCAAGACCTAGAGGAGATTAGGTTCTTATAAGAGACAAGATAAGGTCTCTTAGGTGAAGTGCTAGCAAGCCTTGGAACACTTACATCACCTAATCTGAAGAATGAATGGCAAGATTAGTCTTGAGATTTTCATTTTGTTTTCATCCTTCTCTAACGAATGATTGGGAACATGTATTTTATTTCTTTAAAATATAATTTGTCTTGTGTGTGTTCATCTAGTGGCTTCACGATCTAATATATTTTAGAAAATATTGTATCTGGTTAAAAGTTTCTTCAAAAGATCGCACTTGCTGAATATGGAATTGTTGCTTTATCCAATTCATGTTATGTAGGTTTCCATATTTTCATCATCTAATTCACAATCTTGATTCAACGATGGTTTATTTCCTTTAGATTTTTTATCTTGAGGAAATATTCTTTGAAGTCTTCTTACTCAAATCTTTTGATATTTATTAGAAATGGGTTAAAATAGGAAATCATTGAAGGATTTGAAGTAGGATTTTCATGATTTGGAAGTTTCATACATTGATTAATCAAGAAAATATAAAAACTACTTAAAAGGTTTTTACAGCCTAAAGTTTGAAAAATATCAGCAAAGGCCTTCTTATGAACATTCACATTTATCTTAAGATAAGTTTACCAAGAGGTTGTTCCAAGACCACAAAGAACCTTTGGAATAACTTCATTATTCTTTCAAGAGGGGAATTTAGATCTCTTATTCCTTGTAATTCAGTTGCGTAAAAACAACACTCAACAAAAATACCTCAGTTTCATTGTCGGTCTTATGATTGGACTACCAAGGAATTGCACGAAGTAATTGAGAGGTTGGAATCTCATCCCTTTTCAATGGAATTACATTCAAAGTGGAAACTCTCCATCATCAGAAGAAGGTTTCTCACAAGTATATAGCTAGAGGTGCTCAAATTAAGGAACCTTTACACTAGATAAAAGTAGGAGTTCGGGCTAGTAAGGAATTATTTTCTTATCTATTCCCTTGACATTCCTCTTTGGGTATTAAAAGGATTCATGAGGAAAATTCAATTGTAATTGAACTTCCAAACATTCTCCAAGCTTTTCTCAATCATTACCCAAAAAATTTCACCTCTCAAGCCCCACTCCCATCACTCAACAAGCCCTTGAGGATTGTCTTATTAAAGTCCCTAATTTTATGTCTAACTCACAAAGGGATTTCTGTGACCATACCTTGTCTCTTCAAGACCTTAAGGATGCATCTTTTTCAATGGAAAACGACAAATCCCTGGGCTATGATGGCTTCCCTTGTGAATTCTATAAATATTGTTGGGATTGTGTTCTGTCAAATCTTCACCATGTTTATCCTTAATAATTTCAAAATGGCTCATTTGATACAGAAATAAATAAAGGAAATATATAGTTCATACTTAAGTCCAGAGATCCTACAGATATATGCAACTGGTGCCTAATCACTTTTATCAATGTTTCATATAAAATTATCACCAAGGTACTTGGTCTTAAAATTTTCCATATCCTTCCAAAAATTGTGCGTCCTAAATAAACTAGTTTTATACAATCCAGATTCATTCTGGATAACATCATAGATATCTTGGAGGGCATGGAATGGACCCATCAATCCAACTAGCATGTCATTTAAAAAAAAAAAGTGGTTTTGCTGAGGCTTATGACTACATTGAGTGACCTTTTGTTTTGGCTATGATAAAGCCTCTTGGTTTTGGCCCTCATTTTGTGCTTTCAGTTCAAATGCTTTTTGTTGATGTTAATGCTTGCATAACAATTCATGGTCACAAGTCCACCACTTTTGGTTTGTATAGGTACTCTATTTTTCAAGGCTTTCCTTTAGCACCTTCCTTGTATGTTCTTGTTGTTGAGGGATTTTTGTTGAGGGATTTGGTTATTTACTTGCTTCTTATATTTCTATAGCTCGGGTTCATCAAATTTATATTCTAGATTTAGATAGCCAACTTATTAATGGTCATTTTGCAGATGATTTCTTCCTCACCCTCATTGAGGATAAAGAATGTCAAAAAATTATCTTCAATGTCTCGATACCTTCAGTTTAGCGTTTGGCTCCGCCATTCAATAGCATAAAACCTTTTTTTATCATCAATAATTCATCCCAGCTCTACAATAGATTCTCCACTACGAATGGAAATGAATCCAACATGGCCAAGTGTTTAATTTCTTAGGAATACCTTTTTCCTTCAATGGATCGGCCATACAGCTTTGGAATGCTATGCTTTCAAAACTTGAAACTAAATTGTCTTAGTGGTTGACCAAGAATCTCTCCCTAGTTAGGAAATTTCAAATCTATTCTAATGCCCTCACAGCCACTCATGTTTATTATTCCTCTTGTTGTTCGCCATCCAAATCAGATTATAGTAAGCTTGATAGACTTCTGTGAGACATTTGTGGCCTTCAGATACAAAGAAACATGGATTAAATAGAGTGGCTTGGGAATATTGTTTCATACCTAAGAAATATGGTGGGTTAGGCCTTATTCCCAGTCACAAACAAGGCCAGGTGTTGTGTGTCAAATAGATTATTCACAGTATTTTCAACAATGAATCCTAGAAAAATGTTCTTTTCCATTGTATTTCATCTACGTTTTCCTTTCCTCCCCGAACATGGAAACAAGTTGGCTTCTGGACCATTTTGACCATGAGAGAATCAATTCAAATCCAGGGCTCCTTTGTAGCAAAGAGAATTTGGCGTGCATGAGAAGAAATTAAACCATGGCTTCATTGGGATGGAGGCAACTTTCGAGATGGGTTGTCTTTCAACCAGCAAAACCTCTGGTGGTCTCCACTAATTCAAATGAAATGCCTCCCACTTGCACAATTTATGGTTCTACATGCTCTTCATTTTCATAATTGTGTTTTTCGTACCCTAAAGGGCCATTTTAGCAGGTCTACTAGGTCGCTCTGTAGTTGGGAAGATATGTAGGCTCAGTTTTTCCTTACTTGTTAGGATTGTAACACTTTTGAATTATTGGTTTCTCTCTTGCCAGTTGAGAATTTTCATAAGATTGGCATCACTAGCCTTACTCCTTAGCAGAAGGACCGACGCTGGTATCCAAATACTTCTTACCAGAGATACAAACCCCGATAGGGGTATTACTAGCTTTCATGTCACTTGCCTATGGTCAAGGATTTAAACTAGTGGTGGCATTTACAACCTGCACAATCCACTTGGATTTTATGTTTCATTATTGTTTGGTCTGCTATTGTAGAACCCCAAATAGCCCATTTTGCCTATTGTATTTGTTAGAATAGTCCCAAAGGATAACTAAGAGGGGGGGGGGGGGCTGAATCAGTTATTAGTAACTTTAGTTCTTTTTACTTCTTTAACTTTAGTATACATCAAAGTAAATGCATAATCAAATAACACAGTACTCAACACACAATTTGATTATGGGGAAACTAAATGGTAAAAACCCTGGTGGGAATTACCACCCACAATAAACTATACTTGTTTGTAGTAATCCCTTTTAGAAGATATTTGAACCCTGTTAGGAGTTGTACAATACAATGCAATAAGTATAGTGACCTGGTTAAGGGTCAGACCCTATTAGGAGTCTTTTACAAATAACCCTGTTAGGGGTGGTGGACTCACTGTCCAAAAGCTCACTGCTTGATGGTGAAGGCTACAACCTTTTGAATAACAGTTATGCACTATATATGATGATGAACTGTAGAGTAGACCTGCTATCTTGATCAGTTCCAGTGTATTACAATCTTTTACTTCTTCTTCACATAGACCCTTGATGAATGAACCAACTATGATAATCTGCTCTGTACATCTTTCTTCACATTTCGTATCATTCACACTTAGCGTATCACAATTGAACTACTCTAAGTATCTTCTCCAAACTAGAAGGTCATGTCGGCTCTTAGAAACACTTCATCAATATCTTAGTCGGCTTAACTAAGCACACAAACAATATTAAATCCGTGCAAGTCAATGTTGAACAGACGCGACGCTTCACTGAGTCGGCCTCACCAAATTAACCATAACTTTGCAATCTTCTTGAAACACGTTTGGCACCTTTGGATTTATATCATCAACTCATAATTAATCATGCATATACACACGCATATCCTGAAGATAGGTGCAACTCATGAAACACGTTATATACGTCGACCCTAAACTGTTACACTTCCAGAACTATAACTGCCAATAACAGAATTGCATAATTTTACTGAAACATCATATCTGAGTTTGCATGTATGAACATAACATAATAAACATGTCAACAACATGTATCTATCCATGCAAGTCTTCATGTCATCATTCAGATAAGTTCATACAGAATTACTACTATGTATTATATGTTGTCATCAATGACAAACATACAAACAATCAACTCTCAGAATCAAATCTCCAACAGTATTCCTTTCCCAAGGCTTTCCATTAGGATCATGCCTTCATCATTTGGTTATCCCAGATCCCCGTTTCCTATTTTATGGACAATACGAGTCCTTCAATTATTTTGGTTTTATCGTAGGGCTCTGGATTATTGGGTTTGGATCCATGATTTTTTTTTTCATTTTCCCTCAAAAAAATTTCATGACATATGGTTTGTCTAGAAAATATTCCTAGACTTTCGTTCCCTTTTTTAAAACTTTGTTACACTTTTAGAATGGAAATTTGATTTTCTATATGGAAAGACATAGATGCAGCATTTTTTTCACTTGCCTTAATTGATTCTAATGTGTCCATTTTTTCTAAAGCTTGCATATGTAATAATGTGATGTTACAGATATAGGTTCAAGCTGATAAGGTGGCCCTTGAGGTGGCCCACTTGATAGAACTACTCCAATATTGGGGCAATGCTCCATGTACAGTAGTCAGAGTTCCCTTAGAACCTTCTATTTACAGAGGTCACCCCACTTCCTGTGGCCGTTGTTTAGGTCGGAACTCTTCTCGTTGGCATACCTTCACTTTCCATTCCCAGCCACCTCGTCACCATTCACCTCCCCACCGGCTATCGCCACATGGTTTTGTTTTTACTCCACGTCATTGTGGGTCTTCGTTGGCATGGCCTCCAACAATAGATACTAGCTCACCACACTTGGTTTGGCCAAATGTGGGTAGTTACTCAGGTTGGCCTTCGTCTTCCAAATGCTTCCCCAGGTTGGCTTTTTCAATCTCCCCATGACAAGATGATAAGGAGATTTAACAGGAAAATGCAGATGGCTAGACATTGCCAGATCCTGAACAAAACCACAAGTCGGGATGGTGAAAGAAGAATGAACCTAACCCTCTTCCTTCTTTAGCTATGGCCCTGATTGTGTGAGGGTGTTTTCTTTCCTTGCTAGGCCCATCTAGTTTATTGTTGTTTTTGTTTTAGGACTAGGCCCTAGTTTAAAATAAAAATAAAAATTCTAAGCGTTACCAAAGTGACACTCGGGGAGTGACTTTTTCCTCCCATTATTTTTTTTATTTAGATGTATAAAAATTTTAAGTTAATAGAATTGGTAAGTAATTTCATCAAAAAAAAGAATTGAAAAATTAAAAAGTGAAAACATACAATTAAGAAAACGAGATTAAATACTTACAAACTAGATCTGAGTCTTAGAAATAATCTAGCTCTTACAGATAAGATCAAAAAAAATTATTTATTAGTCTACAACTTCAAACGGATAGGACAGCTAAGACATATCAAATTAAATACACCAGATTAGTTATACAACTAAATATATCAATCTATGTATATTAAATTCCCTAACCCAACATCCAATCTAAATTATCATTGTAATTTACATTAAATTATAATTCTTTACTTTTTATTTAACTAATTCATCATGAAAATGAATATATTTTCTATTACATTAACTATTGATAATACACCAAACTTAGATTTAATGAAATCGAAAGACCACCCACCGCCACCCCCCTTCCCACCCCCACCCCCACAACTAGAAACAGAGTGAACCAAACCACTTATTCCTTTCTTTTTTTTCCCTTTAAATTCTCTCTTTCAAAACAATTATTTCATTCATTGATTCTATATCCCCCACTCGCTCATACACTGCCCGGTTATTGAAGTCGAATATGCAGAACGTGTTTTGTTAAATTCCCCATCTCTATCGATTAACGCTGGTTAAATTCGATGGTAACCCTTTCTAATTTATTGTATGTGATTGCTCTCACTTCTTCGTCCTGTCAGCTTAAGCAGTGGTGTTACCTTGCCATTGGCCTATTAGTCATGAAAAGCACATGAATATTGGACATATGCTTTTTATATATTGGTCTGCGCTTATTCTTGTAATGTTTTTTTCCAAGCTTATTCAACTTTTCAATCAAAGGCTTCTTTTTCGCTGAATACTTTTTTCAATTCCCAATTAAATGCCCTTTCTTGCTTTTATAGTGGATTCCGGAAGCTCTGGGAAATGTTCATTCATGCTTTTAGAGTAGATTCCAGAAGTTCGCGATAATGTTTATTCATGCTTTAAGCGTGGATTCGTGGGTTTTTACTGTATAAGAATCGTTCTTATCATCTATGACAATGATATATTCTTCTGATCATTTATTTCCTACATTATTACACTCTTTTAAACACCTTTCTATCAAGATTAAAGGTGATGTTTGACAGAAGTCAAACCGTGGCTTATCAGACTTTCTGAAGAGTCAATTTTATCCTTATATACTGAAAAATTAAACTAATAATGGTGGGTATCGGAAATGATTTCCTTTTCCACTACAGTCTTAAAAAAATACATACTTTCTTACGGACGAAGAGGAGTCTTTAGTTTTTTGAATCTATATTTGGGAAACAGAAAGCATTTACGAATTTCATCATTACGAAGCTTATCGAGACACGTAACATTAAGAAGTGGAGTACTGGAATGAAATCGGGCTTACGCACTAACAGCAGGATTTGATTCTTGAACGACGGGTGACAAACCATTCACTGTCACTGAAAGAATTTGTAACATTAAAGTTGGCGCACTAGTTTATCCCATTGAATTAAATAATTGTGTAGGAATAAAAGTTATAAATTATAGTGAAAAGAAGGCGCAATACAACTGCCTGCTAGCCTATGGCGTTTGAACCTATGTCATCTGGCCGCACTCAATCAATTGAACATTGATTCCACATCGTGCAACACCGTTCTCTCAAATTCTGTCACGTTTATTTGAAATATTTAAAAACTATACAAAGTCGCCAGCATATTTTACAGATATTTTTTGTACTTATATTTCAATAAGCTCCGATTTATGTCCATCAAAAGGAGAAAAGAATCAATTAAAAAAAATCAGCTGTGCATCAGTAATAGCTGTTTTACATTCAATTCTTTCATAACATTTATTTGCTACCTAAAAAGAAATATTTGCTGCCTAAATAGCCAACCCTTCCCACAAGTAACGTATCTAAAATTTAGAGTCATTTCCAATAATCAAATCAGACAGATTGAACAGCGGAACAATAATTTAATGCATATTGCTCGCTGTCTTCACATTTATCAGTGTGATCTAGTGCATTTTACCATGACTCATCTAAGGCCACCTATCGATTCACCATTGAGTGAAACAGCAATTACTTCTATCTTCTGTAAAACTAGATGTGGCTAGAATTGTCAAACTCAAGAAAATTTTCGACAATGATTTTTCTAGGGAAGCTAATTACAACCTAGCTTCACTATTCTAAATTTGAGGATAGAGTTTCCAAGGACTTTTTTCATGCTTAGAATGAACATCTTACCTTTCAATAGATTAAGAGTAGCAAATAAGGTTACTAGCTTAAATAGAACTACCTTTCATTCATCAAATTTTTCTTTGTCCTATTATCAACATATTCATCAAATTTTGTTTGTCCTATTATCAACACATCTTTGAAGAAAATTATTCTTTTCTTGAATGACGTAATATTCTTCAACAACACATTAATGCAGTATTTTACTAGCTCTCTACTTTGTATTAGTCTCTACTTGAATAGCTGCTCACATGTGATAATTTTATTAAAGTGGTATTTACCCTAACAATAATTTCCTTGTAAATCTTATAAATCCTTTTTTTTTGTTTTTTTATATGGTTTAAACTAAAACAAATTGTGGTATAAAGTGAAGTATCTTAAAACATGAAAGTAATCTTGTACTATTGAATAAAAGAAACAATAGAAAAATCTATCATATAAGTGAAGATTGTCTAATATAATGAGGAACATTGCATATATAGGTGTAACATAAGAAACAAAGATTACTACTTCAAATGGGTAAACTAATTATCACCTGGTTCTATTTCCTATATTGCATTAGAAGTTAGATGACTCATTATGGTCAAGAGGACTTAAGCGCTGAGTGAGTGCAATGATCCTTTTATTTAATTGAGGGTTGATTGTGCAAATGTGATTGGCAAATGAAAGATTTAGCGATAGAAAGAAAGACAGGATGTGTCTCAGGAAGCACAAAATGATAGAAAGTTGACAAAACAATTTTGTAACTAGAAACAGAGCCTAGAGACTATAACTTACCTCCAATCTAAATTTGAAGCAATATTAAAGGGACTACGGTGACTTGGTCAACCTAGTCTTGGGACTATGACGACTTATTCAGCTTGGTCCTTGCACTTTCTGATAATTCAAATTGAAGACTGTAGCCAAGGTCGTGAATTTATAAGATCAGATCCTTGCATTGGCACCAGAGGGGTTTGCCTCAGTCAAACCCCGATTGCGGAATCAATCTTTTAAATGAAATAAAATATGATTGAATGGAAAGTATGTTTTTTTATTTAGGAAAAACTGGTATTATAGTGACTAGAAACCCAAATTAAAAATATCAAAAAATAAAAAGTCTAACCAACAGAAAACCAACAACAAGTTCTACGAAAAGCAATATAAACCAAAATTAAGGGACAACACCACAGCAACCTACAAATTCTTAACTAAGTCTATAATCTTTTGACTATTATCAATGTTTATGCTCCTAACCTTATTAATAACATTGTCAATGGGGGATTCCCCCTTATCCTTGCTACATAACCTGGTAGTAGGGTCGGGAAAAGCCTCTATTTTTGCATCATCCTTAGTAGCATTTGCATACTTGGTCGAACCTTTATCCTTGAAGTGTGAATTTTTTGTTGATTTAACACTGACAGAGTGTGAGGTACTCTAATCCTTAGATAAACCCTCAAACAACATTTCTTAGTCATTCAGCTTCCTTAGACCCTAAATGGAATTATCCATAGGCATTTTACTAACTGCTACAATGTCCATGACCTTGTCTTGCATATTTCAAAGAATATCTGCCAAATTTTTAATTCTCTTCTCACGTGATCTGACTTTAACTCACTAATCCTCTCTCCATTGTATTAGTATAAGCTACCTTCCAAGAAAAAATAGCATTTTTTTATTCAACAATCTTTAATATCTTTATTAAACCTTGTGGTTTCTAGAATAGAGGAACCCTTTTCAAAACGGGTGTCCATATCCACCAGGGTGTCAACATAAATGGTCAAATACTCAGTCTAGTCATCTTTATTAGGAATAGCAGGGGAATTTGGAACCATGGAATCCATAGGATCGGTCATGTAACTCTTGAACCATTTTAGGTCTTGACAAACAAAGACCCATGATGTTCAATAGAGCTACCCACCTTCCTTGTACCTTTTTATCCATATTGGGGTCCATCGAATTTGGGATGTAATATTCACAGGGGACATAATCCTAACTGTCTTCATCAGACACAACTACCCTTTTTCCATAAGTGGAAGTTGAGGTCTTCTTTCTAACCCCAACAAGGAATACCTCATCGCCATCTGAATTAACAAACTTTCACTCTGACAAGGTGTCACCATAATGTACTCTCATATTCTTTTTATAATCAACTCCTTTCTTAGGTGGAGGATTCCTTTCCATAGGAAGCACTTTAGAATATTTCATTATCAATAATATTAAACTATCATTTAAAAAATAGGCTTGAAGGGATTTTAGCATGAGCCCTTAACCTGTGGTGGATAGAGGAAAGTAGATAAAATGACAAAGAGATGCATTTATCATGCCTAAAATGAATCAAAATCATAAAATGATAGATAAATAGACTGCTATATTGTTTTTTCCAAGGTAAGGTACCTCATAATCACCTTGGTGACATCCAACCACAACTTCTTGACGGAAGCTTTGTCATGCCCGCCATCAGTAATCTTCTTGAGCTTCTCCCTCACACTAGGAAGAAACAAAACATGTATGGCTTCAGTGGCATTCATTTATCCTTATAGAAATTTCTCCCTTTGATGATAGTATTCAAAGATTTGGACACCAAATCTTTATTAATCTCTAATTCCAACTCATAAACACATAGGGTATCATCTTTCCAACTAACAACAAAAGACTCTGTAACTTGAGCATTAGCCCCATGAAAGGTTTCAATGTACCCTATTTAAACCCCAATGAAATAGTCGACCAGAAGTCCTCCTCATTCTCTCATTTATCATATACCATCAGCTCTAGTCTATTGTGGTCCCCACCCATGATAGACTCATAGAGACAACCCACAAAACCACTGTAATTGGTACACTGAGCCAAAATTAAAAATTGTAGAACACTCCACTTTTCATAAATAAATAAGACCTCCCTTTAGACACCAGTTCACACGTAGGAGGCCATCATTTCCAAGGAATGGAGAGAAAAATCACTATGCAACATCATTTCTCAGAAGCATCTAGATCTCTGATGGATTATGGTCATTTATTTCCCATCTAATGACACGAGGAAAATTTACTCCCCAATTTTCCAACCTATGTGCAACTTGATTTCCCTCATGATAAATACGGGAAACGAAATAAGAATCAAAACTATTTATTTATAAAATAAAATTATCAATAATACTTTTAATCGTCTAGCTTGTGGGGGCAGGGATAAACCCTTAAAATAATAATGATGTTCATAGAATCACATTCAAGCCAAATTTAATCTAAACCTTTGTCCTTAGAAATTTTGAACTTCTAATGTAGGCAACGAAATTGAAAGGAAAGTATGTTAATATCAAATAGAAGCTATAGTTGAATCATATATTACCTCATACCTTGATGGTGCAATTATTCTTTGGATGTGATCATGAGTGTTAACACAATATCTTTTGACTCCACAAAAAACCTATAAGGAAATCAGGAACGAGGAAACCTTGCACAATGAAAGTATTAGTTTACCACAATTCTTGATGGAGAGAGGAAGAATGACTTAAAGACTTAACTGCTTGGATACTTGTGAATGAATGCATGGATCATATTTCTTGATGATGAAATCCTTTATTTGGTATTGAATAAGGGAAAGAACCTTGATCCATGGAAAAAATTGATTTGAAGAGATTTTATCAGGCATAGGCCAACTTGGTTGAACTATTTCTTGTAATATTCTGTCTAGGTCAACCAAATCTTGGGGATAGGTCGATCAGGTCAACCTATTTGTGGGAATAGGCCTACAAGTTGACCTGCCGCCCCCCAATATATATATATATATATATATATATATATATATAATAATAATAATAATAATAATAATTAAAAAAAAAAAATTCAACTTGAGACTCCTAACTAAGGATGACGTGGACAAATAGAAAGAGGAATTTAATTGGAAATCAATGTGGGAGCCCATACATGTTAAAATGAGAGAATCTAAATAAAAATTATATAGTGAGGTAATTTTAGGATAGTGCATTTATCACCAACTTTAGTGAGAGTATGAGACCACCTCATGCTCTTGGTAAAGTATAAGAGAAAGAAAGAAAGAAAGAAAGAAAGAAAGAAAGAAAGAAATAAATATTATATGATCATGGAAAAAAATAAAAAGAGATAAGACTTCACTAAGTTTAAAGATAGAATCCGCCAAACCAAGGATCTTTACTCGTACAACCATGTGCAAAGACACATAAAAAAAGATAAAGCCAAAATCTTACTACATGATTACAAGTCAAGTAGTTGAAGAGACTTCGATAAAGAAAATGTCTCAACCACTAGTATCACGCTTAGAAATCTATTACAAAAGCAAAACTGA
>MU223927.1:360828-376432 GCA_018584345.1 Thuja plicata | reverse complement strand
ATATATACATATATATATATATATGCAACTATATTTTTTAATTTATTTTATTATTTTGAAAAAAAAATTTATTTCATTTGTTATATATATATATATATATAGTCAAAAAATGGAAGCACTTTAATTATAGACTGGTTTAGCCTTCCAAGTAAGTGGTTTGGGGTCATGTCAAGCTCCATGAATGGGTCTCTTACTTGGATCTAACTTTTTCCTCATGTTTTACCCCATTTTCCACTTTTTCTAGCCTATTTCTGACACTCCAAACTTCAAATTGGATTTTTGACCTCAGGATCAAAGTCGACCTTTCTAGGTGAAGGTCAACCATGACCTTGACCTAGGTGAAGGTATACCTCAACCTTGACCTAGGTAAAAATTGACCTTTTTCTGACCTCAGGTCCAAAATTTTAGATTTCCAGGGTTTTCGGATGTCAGGGTTTGGAAAGAGTTAATTCCCGCTTCTAGGTCGACTATTTCGGTCTTCAGAGAAACAAATCTTAAATTAAATTAATATAGGTCCTGTTCTAAGGGTATAGATCTAATTGGAATTTAATTCTCCTATGTAGGCCTCTCTTGAAGATTGTGCCCTAGATTCATATATAAGGAAGCTTTCTCCTCTCATTTTCTCTAACAGTCTAAGACTTGATAACCATAAGCAAGAGCAATCTAAGACAAGGACTCTAAGAATTAAGAGGTGAAAACCAAAGGTGAAAATGAAATATTTGAAGTTAGCCAAGTAGCCATTGAAGCATTCATCCATTCTCAAGCATTCAAGCACTTCTAAAGAACTCAATTCATCAAGAAGATCCATTGGTGGCCATTGAAGGATTCAAAATCCATGGCTCCCTCTTGTTGAAGATTTCTCCATCCACATTCCTCCAAGCCTCTTCCTATCCAAAGATCCATGCAAGATTGGTGTTGAAGATCCAAAAGCAATTGATTTGATACATCCTACATTCTACATCCATTTGGTGTATGCATACTTGTGGATCCACATATTCGAATCCACCACAAGGACTTCTTCAAGCAAGGTGAATTTGTTCATTTACTTTGTTTCATTTATGCAATTTCAATTATAATTTGAGGTTAATTCCAAAACTGATGTTTGACCAAGGCAAACCCCTCCCCACAATAAACAAATTCATTTTTCTTATAGGTACAATTTTGGAACTATGGATCAGAGTGCAGATTCTTACACCCTTTTTCACAAAATTTTGGGATCCGAAAAAAGATTTCTTGTCAGAGACGTTTTGGGTCGATTCTACCCTAGATTAGAATCTAAAATTTTGGGTCAATGGTGACATTGACTGGAGGTTCAAAATCAAAACTGTGTCAGAACAGAAAAACATTTCTGGGTTTTGTTCATCTCTCCATTTTTGTTCAAGATCAAGTCTTTGATTTTCCAGAAACTAAGTGCAGACCCCAAAAAATAGAATTCTTCAGATCTATAACATTTCAAGGTTGGTACTTTTCTCCTATCCATTTCAATAAAAATTCCTAATCTATCTATATCTATCACACATTATTTTCTATAAATGGGTATTTAAGATCTTCTTTTTTATTCTTATTTCCAATTGATTGATTCATATATGCATTGATCCTTCCTTTGGGGTTAGTCAATTTGGATCCTTCCTTTGTGTATTTAAGGATAAAAGGAACATATTATTTATCCCTCAGATTTCAATAAACATTCTAAATTTTAAATGTAACAACATCCATCTTATCTTACGTTAGGTCATCATATCTATTATATATCTTACATTGTAGATGTACCATTTCTTATGTTACATTTTGGTGAACCTGTGATAGACAACTCTTTCTTTCTAGTGTTATATTTACATATTTTATGTTAGTTCTTTCATGCGTATTAGATTAGCTTTCTTTTATGTTCTTCCATTTACATTTCAAAAATTAAAAATCAAAATCTAGTGTTTCCTAAATTAGGTCATTTGTATTGCATTAGTGTATGATCTTTACCACTTCTACTCCTACTTATAGTATCCCGGTTAGAATAAATCATAGAATTATAGGTTCCTTTAATCCTTAGTCATCCTCTCCTTTCCTTAGGATCCTGGATGATAATTTGTTCACTCATGATTCCAATCCTTCCATGGAGCATAACTCTTCTCACTCATCTCATGATGAGGATGATGCTTTAAGAGTTCCTCTTGAACAAGTGAAAAAACTTTCAACCAAACTTGATAAAATGGGAAATTGGCTTATTCAAGAAAACCATAATCAAGATTCTATCCAAGCTATAGAGGCTCTTAAGAAATTCCTTCATGATTGTGATCAAGGTATTAATCTCTTGCGTGGTATCACTCATAAATTGTATTTTAATGTTAAACCTTTAGCTCAAGAGGCTCAATATATAGGATTCACTCCTCTTGTCACTAGTGAGGGACCTTCTTCTGTTCCTTTACCTAGAATTCCTACTTATACCACTCCTTTGATGACTACATCTCCCCCAATTTCTTCTATTCATGTCGGTGTTCCACCGGTATCTCTACCTACCTCACAACCTTCATGTCATAGTGTGCCTTTTACTTACTCCTATCCCCTTCCAACTGTGACTCCAATTGTTCCACTAGTTGTGTCTTCCATTCCTGTAGCTTTCTACACTTTTCCTAGTGTTCCTAATATTTCTATACCACCTATTTCTTCTAATGATTCGACAATTATTAGTTTGGCTCAAACTATGTCATCTTTACAACAACAACTTGCATCCTTAACCCAATCCAATTTTAGCATTCCTACATGTGACATGGGTAGTCCTTTATCCTTAGACATTATTCATGCTACTATCCCTTAGCAATCCAATATGCCTCATCATGAGAATTACAATGGTAAAGGAGATCTCGTTACTCATGTTAAAATATGTCAAATTGTTTGTAGTGATTATGCTCATGATCGTAGGATTTTAGCTAAGTTTGTTTTTAGGAATTTTCATGATAAGACCTTGCAATGGTATTTTTTTTACCTCCCTACTCTATTTATTATTTTCCTAAACTTCCTAATACCTTCATTCAACAATTTCAAAATAACATTGGTCTGCAAGTGTCCTTAACTAATTTAATGCATTGTAAACAAAACATTAAGGAAAAATTGACTGATTATATTGGTAGATTTAAGCATTTGTATGCTCAGATTTCTTATCCTATTCCTAATATTGATATTCAACATATATTTATTTCATATTTACAAAAGGATATTAGAGATAAGATTCTGTTTACTGAATTTACCTCTTTTCAACAACTTTTTACAGCACTTCATCATTATCAATTACAAGTGATTCAATTTGAGAGCAACACTCCAATGGCTCTTGTTCCATCTAATAAGAGTGATGCTACTCCTAATACTAATAAGTTTTAGAAACCTAAAAACTATATCAAGATTAATAAACAAATGAATGTGGTTGTTGATCACGTTGTTGTTGCATAAAACAATGCCACTTCTACATCCACTGCTTTCCGTATGAATCGTACATTTACTCCTCTCTCTAAATCTTTACATTCTATTATGAGTAGGTTGTTAATTGCTAATATGATTATCTTTCCTCCCATTCATCCTCTCCTTCCTACTACAATAGCATCAAAATCCTTTAATTCTATATATTTTTGCCAATACCATCACCAGAATGGTGATGATACTGAAAAATGTTATTCTCTAAAGCATAAAGTTCAAGACATAATTGATTCTAATGCAATATCTGTTGATAATTTTGATGATAATGGGAACAAATTTTTCTCTCCTCCTAATCAAAACCTTCAAATCTATACGAATCCTTTACCTACACATGATACTAATACCATCACTCAACCATCTTCTGTGAATATTGTTTACGATTCAAAGATGGATGATCTTAATGACCTTGTTAATCATGTGGACTGCATTATTCCACCTCAATCTATTGTTCAAGATCCTATGCCTCCACCTCAACTTCAAGTTCCACCTAAACCTCAGAAACAAACTAAGGATAAATGACCTCGGGAACTTCCAATTACCTTTGATGATTCTGAGACTATTAAGGCTCCCGATGGTCCCTTTTATATTTATGATAGGATTGCTAAGATACTTACGCATGGTTTTTTTTTTGATCCCACATCTTTAATAAATGTCATTACTGGGGAAAACCTTTTTATGAAAAACCTAAAACATGATTGTTATGATACATCTGATGAAAGGATCCAAACTTGTAATGGTTTTCTCTATCCTGCACTTGTTTCTATTAACTTTCTTGTTGAACTTTGTGGCGAAGTTGTAGGTACTACCTTCATTGTCATTCCTACTTCTGATCAATTTCAAGTCATATTTGGTTTTCCTTGGATAACTTCTATGCATTATATTTCTTCTCCTATTCCTAAACGTTTTAAGTTCATTCATAATGGAGAATTGAAAATGATTAATCATAGTTTGTATCAACCTTCTATGCCTAGATATTGTTCTACCCTTGATTTCTTTTGGCCTTCATTACCTAATTCATGTCCTTGTCACTCTGACAACTTTTTTAGTTCACATCAATCCTATAAACATCGCAAGATTGGTGTGTTAAGAATGCCTCTGATAGATCTTAACCATGGTATTTTTCCCACTCCTTCCATGCCTCCTTTATCCATTACTACTAGCTTCATTAATCAACCTCCTAGTGTCGCTTCTCGTCCTACTATGAATCCTACCAACCCTCCTATTGAACATGCGAAGGAACTAGTTATTATTCCTCCTATTTCTCAACATGTGTCAAATAAAGCTAAATGTAACAAATATGCTAATGAACATCATAAGAAGTGTAGAGATAATTCTAGGGCATGTGCTTCTGTCCTTCAAAATTATTTACCTTCTTTTGACCAACCTATGCTTAATGTGTTGGAGGAAGTTAATGCTCATAATGATGATGTTAATATGAATGGGTATGATGATCCTATTCACATCTTAGATCCTATTTTAATTAATATTGATGAGGAGGATACTCTTGATGATCTTGTTTATGTTGGAAAGTTGACTTCCTGAGGATGCATGACTCATTTTGTGTTGTCATCATGGCAACAAAGTCATGTTTAGTTTCTATCATGAAAGATAAAATGACTATGGAAAATAGGGCAGACAGAGATACTCAACGATCAACACATCAGTGTATGTGTGAGAGATCAATTAAACTTATGCACATTTAGATATATATTCTATGACATGTGTACATGCTACATCTAGACACGCATAGTATGGAACAATAGTACGGAAAAGTTACAGGAAGATCAGTAGACCAGCAGTCCAGAAGACAAAGCATGGAAGCCGACTACTATTTTGATCAGCATGAAATATTTTGGAATGTAATGGCTAAGAGCCTTTGGTTATATGTTTGTAATAATGTAATTAGCATTGTAGTAAACACACTTTAGCTGACTTGTTTGGAAGTGTTGTATATTTTGTTTTAGGGTTGACTAGAGTTTTGTTCTGGGTTGCGCCTATTCGGATATGAACATATAAGTATGTAATGTAAAGATATGTTACAAGCATTGATAATTATGTAAGAGGAAGATACAAAAGAGTAGTATAATGAAGTCAGTATATGATATATCTCTTTAAGAGAGTGTTAGTAAACAGATTTGTCCTTTCTTACTTCTTAGGAATATGACTCTTAGTGCCCAAATTATGAACAATATCTGATTACAACAGTTGAAAAGTTGTTCTCTGATTACTAGCTTTTCTCTGAATTGGTAGGTACAGCTCCCTTTTGGAATGATATGCAATGAATTATGTCTTGATCCTAAAACTAACACAGGGTATGCTCTTAATCCGAGAGCAGAAGAGGCAAACCTTAAGCCTAAACAGAACTTAATCCAGGCAAGGAGAGCTTTCTAATCTATAAACCTAGTTGTAGAACTCACACATCTTATGAATTCATATGCTCAGCGCTAACTAATCTACAGCAACTACTAATAGAGAGATAAATGAAATGATGAAAAATTCTAATGAATCCTTTTCTGAACATCCCACAGCACATCCTACTGAGGTTCATTCACATCCTCAAAAAAAAGGAATGAAACATCTTTTCCTTCCTACTGCAATTCAGATTAAGAAAAAGAATCATATCATTAACAACTTCTATCTAGCTCTTCTCTGAATATCCCATAGCACATCCTACTGAGGTTTATTCACATCCTTGCAACAAAGAATGAAACATCCTTTCTTTCTTAATGTAACTTAGACTAAGAGAAAGAACCATCTCATTAACTGGAACAGAAAATAATTGACATAAAACACCTTCAATTGTCTCTGCAACATCAAGTATTCCACACCAAAAATTTGTCGACCTTTCATTAATCTTTCAACTTCATACATACAGAGCCAGGGGAAAACCATTACAAAGGAAGTTTAATCGGTTCATCTCCCTCTAAATGACAGATGGCAAGAAACTACTTCTGTCGCTAACTAATTACCAGGGAAAAGAAATGGAAAATAAAAGGGGAAGTTAAATCATTTAGCCTCCTTTCCTTTTTCCATCTTTGTCCGATAAGCTTTGGCAGAAACCGCTATTGGAACTAGTCTTCATGTCTGGGCACCGCATTCATTATTCTTTGCTCTTTCTCCTTACTTTTCCATTTTCTGTGGACTTGCGAAAAATAAAAAATGGGGTGCGTTTCTTTGCTTGCAAAAAATCTCTCTACGGGTGAGAACTCCGCTTGCGGAGAAAGCAATTTTCAGTTCTCCGGCAATGCTTATTTTAATTTTTGAGTTAACATTTAAAAATTTCTCTCTTACCCAGAAAATTGAAAAAGTGCTTCGAAAACCCATTGTGGGGTCCACCACAGCCCTCCTCCTTCTTTTCTGCCTTTGCAGAAAATTACCTTCTTAGGTAGAATTCTGCCACAGAGAAGCTGAATTCTAATTCTCCTCTTTCCTTCTTCTTTTCTGCCTTTGTGGAAAATTACCTTCTTAGGTAGAATTCCGCCATGGAGAAGCTGAATTCTAATTCTCCACTTTCCTTCTTCTTTTCTTCCTTTGCGGAAAATTACCTTCTTAGGTAGAATTCCGCCACGGAGAAGCTGAATTCTTAGTCTCCACTTTGAGTCTTTCTTGCCTCCAAATTTCCTTTTAACTGTTCCCCGAAAAATTGAAAAAGTGCTTTGAAAACCCATTGTGGGGTCCACCATAGTGATTTTGCTTCTTTTCTGCCTATGTGGAAAATTACCTTCTTAGGTAGAATTCTGCCACGGAGAAGCTAAATTTTAAAATCCTGCCAGGCTGTATCTTCTTTATTTCAACACCAAATTACATGTGGATTTCACCAACAGGATCGTAAAACATCAGAGAACTGATCCAGCTTTCAAATAGTGAAAATCATCCACTTTCAGGGACCGTGGAAAATTTATTGAATACATACATATGCTGTAGTGTCACACCTAAAAGAGCAGAAAATGAACCCGAACATCACTTATTTCAAATGCATATGCATTGCAGCCTTTCACTTTATGATTTCCTTTTCAACCCACTGTAGTCTTTAGGATGCCACCTCTGCATTGAAAAATATATTTCAAGCTGAACTTTCAACACAAGAAGTGTTCTTTGGAAGATTCTGAAACAACCCAGATCATCAGATTTTGAAAAGACATCGAAATCACAAAGCTAGAAGCCGGTGGGATTTGGGAAAACAGGTGCAAAAAAAGCTTTTGAGTAGCAGATTTTGGACTTTCTACTTCACCTATCTCTAAGCATCTTCAGACCAAACCTCCTGAAGACAAAAGTTTCTTCAAGTCATTTTAAGAGGACCCAGATCGATAAAATTTGGAAATGAGTTGAAATCGTGAAAATGGAGGCTGGCGGGTTTTTAAGAAACAAGTGCGCCATTGCAATGGAGTAGTCACTGGCCGTATTTCCGCATGTAAAATTTAATTGCATGGTCTTTTTTTAACTTAAGGCACATGCGATATGAAACACTTAAATAATAATAAAAATTTCCTTAAAGCTCAATGATGACTTATGCAGGCTTGCGGATTTCACACTTGGTCAGTGAGAATCCCGCCACGGAGTAGCTAAAACTCAATTTTCCGCCATGGAGTAGCTAAAAATCAATTTTCTGCCATGGAGTAGCCAGAATGAAAAATCCCACCGCGCCATAACTTTCTCATTTTGACTCCAAATCTCATGCGGTTTTCACTGTTGGGGTCGTAAGACACCATAGAATCAATCCACTGTACTAACATTCTTTCATATCTTTTGCAAGGAGCTTGATATATATATTTTTTTATAACATGATTTTCATCAGAAAGGTTTTGAAAACAATGAAAAGGAAGAAACTCTCATAATCATATTAGCAATAAATTGCTCAACCAAATAACACAACTTTCATGTTTCATAGCCCATTCTGCTCAGCCTGTCAATCACCATGCTTAGATCCAATGCCATTTGAAGGATATCAAGAATAAATCCTCACATCTACAATTACAGCTCTGTCACTACATCATCTATATGAAGAGTCTTCTCTGATTTCTTATGAATGCCTGGAAATTATGATTCCCAATCATTCTTCCGCTTGAAAAAGATCATCAATAGGAGCACATTATCCTTGCCAGGTTGGGATCTATAACCTACCCAAAATGAAAAGACTTTCAGATAACCCATCTGTCTTAAAGAAGGAAAGGCAGTGGCAGGAAAACCTGGCAAGAACTTCCTACCTAAGGAAGACCTAGACCTAGACTCAAACGCAATTAAACTTCACTAAGATGCAAAACTTCCACTTTTCTGAAATGGCTACATGTTTAAAAGTGGAGGCAACAGCTGGCTCTGACTAGGGACTTGGGTAGATTATACCCAAGCGAGGGACCCAGTATCTCTGGTTTCACAAGGAAGAACAAAAGGCAGCAATGCAAGAATACCAACAAAATCAAGCAAAACAAGAAAAAAACAAATGCAAGGGAAAGGAAACTAACCTAAGGAACGCAAAGCAATAGAACACAACTATGATACATTACAGGGGTTACCTGTTTTCAATCTACATTTTGATAAAGCTTTAAATCCTGACCATTGAAGGTCAGTGGTAATACTTCACCATCTTGATACGCTAGTTTGAAAGAATTGTTATCAAATGCCTGGTGGATTATGAACGGGCCTTTCCATAGGGAATCAAACTTCTTATGCATCCCTTTTGGAGCACTTCACTTATCCCACAATAATACACTATCACCCACCATGAATTTTCATGGTCTTGCCTTTCTGTCAAATAGCTTCTTCACTCGTAGTTGATGTTGAGTGATGTGATCTACTATCTCTGCTCTCTCCTCTTCTAGTTTTGTCAGATATAAGATCCTCTTCTCTAATCCATCTCTGAACATACCATCTTCAATCACCTTTCTGAGCTTGTTGGTAGCCAATTCTAGAGGTAATGGAAGGCTCCCTTCAGTGCCATAAACCAACTCAAAAGGTGATACACCAATTGCCCTCTTTGGTGTCACCCTGTCCGCCCATAACGCTTCATGAATCTTTTTATGCCAGTTTCTTTGATTATCTTCCACCAGCTTCTTAATAATATTCACCAAATTGTTATTGCTGGATTCGGCCTGGCCATTTCCCTATGGGAAGTAGTCTGAAGAATGGCTAACAGTGATGCCATATTCAAAGCAAAAACTGGTAATCTCAACTGATGAAAAGTAAGCTGCATTGTCCATCACTAACTTATTTGGGACACCAAACCTGACCAGTATATTTTCTTTAAGAAACTCACATACCACTTTTGAAGTTTTCTTCTTCATTGCTTTAGCCTCCACCCACTTGGTGAAATAATCAGTGGCAGTTATTATGTACTGGTGACCAGTGTTGGAAGCTGGATTAATTGGGCCGACGAAATCAAGACCCCATTGTTGAAAAGGCTCCTCTATCACCACAGGCTTCAATGGGAGAGCAGCTAATTGAGGACACCCTAAAAACATCTTTCATTTCTCATATTTCACTACCCAAGAATAGGCATCCTTGAACATCCTAGGCCAGTAGTAGCATTGTCTCAAAATTTTGAAAGCGGTGATGGAGGATGAGAAATGTCCTCCGCAGGCTTCGTCATGAAAAGTTTTCTGCAGCTTCTCTTGTTGTTGTTTATCTACACATCTGTAGAAAGTACCATCAATTGCCTTCTTAAAGAATTTATCATCCCAAATTATGAATTTAGTAGCCTTCAATTTTAGCTCTCTTCTTTGTTTCGCCGTCAGGCCATCTGGGCATTCTCCATATGTGAGGAAGTAAACAATATCTTTGAACCATGTATCTTGGAGTCCCATGGCCAAGACCAATTGCTTTTCTTTGGATTCCTCTGTCCCTTCCACGATCTTGTTTTCCACGATTGCTCTACATAAAGCATTTCCCCTTACCAGTTTAGTGGGCTTAATTTCAACGTCGTATTCCTGCGTCTTTTCTATCCAAGCTCCTCGAGCATTGCAACCCACTTCTTGCTGTATCAACACACTTTTCACTGCTATGTCTGGGACATACACCACAGAATGTGAATTCAAGATGTAGAATCGGAAGTTTTTTAATGCTTTCACCACTGCAAAAGCATGTTTCTCAATCTGTAAATATTTCAATTCATGATTTTTTAAGGGAACGCTCATGAAAGCTATAGGAGTTTGAACTCCTTCATCATTATTCTGCATAAGTATGGCCGACAGAGTGTGTTTGGAAGCATAATAGTAGATGATGAAATCCTGCTCATAATTTGGATGACTCAACACCGGAGCATTAGCAATGGCATCTTTGATGTTCTGGAAAGCTTGCTTCCATGGTTCGCTCCATTTAAAATTTGCATTTCCTTTCACCATATCTACAATACATTGGGTTATCTCTGCAAAATTTGGTATGAATCTCTTGAGAAAGTTGACTTGTCCCAAAAAATACTTCACTCTTGTTCTATTCACTGGAAAACTCAACCTTCGAATAGCCTCAACTCGCTCTGGGTCGATCCTGATTCCTTCTTGGGAGACTATGTGACCGAGGAGCTTTCCTTCTATTACACAGAACACAGATTTCTTCAGGTTGAGGGAGATTCCATGCTCCTGACATCTTTGCAAGACCTTCCTCAAATCTTCTATGTGGTCTTTTCTTTTCTTTTAAAATGCAGTGAGATCATCCAGATATATCCCCATGATCCAATCCTTCAGATCAGCAAATGTTTTGCTCATGCATCTTTGAAAAGTAGCACCTGCGTTTATCAGACTGAAAGGCATCCTATGGTATGTGAACGTACCCCAGGGGGTTGTGAATGCCGTCTTGTGCTGATCTTTCTCCTCCACTTCAATCTGGTTATAGCTTGAGAATCCATCAAGCATGGACATCATCTCAGACCCAGCCACCGTCTGCAGTAAATAATCCGTATTGGGAAGGGCAAAATTGTCTTTAAGAGACGCCTGATTCAAATTTTGAAAATCAATGCAAATCCTGATTTCTCCATTCTTTTTCCAAATAGGCACTATATTAGCTAGCCAAGTAGAGTGATGGATTGGGTAGATAATTCAAGCCTTCACCATTTTGTCTACTTCTCAAAAAATGGCATCTGCTATCTTGGGGTTGTAGTTCCTCTACTTTTGGTGAACAGGGATGGCGTCTGGCTTCAGAGGAATCTGATGTTTCACTTTTCCGCCTCTATAACTTTTCAAGTCTTCGTAACTCCAGGAAAAAACATCCTTGTACTCTAGAAAGAGTTGCTTGGCGGCTTCCTTCTCTTTAGGTGAACAACATTTGCCAATGTTGATTATCTTGGGGTCATCTGGATCATCGATGTTTACCCCTTCATACTCACCAGTAGTGGTTCCTTTTTTTGTCCTCTTCTGCTTTATATAAGCGTCATGTCTATTAAATAGCTTTTCCAAAGACACAAAATGAGGCGGGATAATATTACCTTGTAGCTGAATTTCTTCACCTTGCTTTTCTGGTGAATCATGACTGGAATCTTCTTTATCTTCTTCACTCACATGGTGTTCAAAAGTATTCTTGTCACTTTCCAAGAACAACTGCAGGCTCTTGTCATCTTCAAAGACCTGCTATGAATCCATATTGTTTGGAATAGAAGCTCTGTGAACAATCTCAATCTGATACTTCTTGTCTTTAAACTCTGGATGAGGCAACAATAAAGAAGCCAAAACTGCCAGGGAGTCAGCCTTGGTGTTCAACTCTCTTGGTACCGCTTCAATGGAGAAGGCATCTAGACTTTCTATTTCATCCTAGACCCTGTTTCTGTAATTCTTCAATCTATGATTCTTGACAGAGTATTGTTTTCTAACCTGTTTCACAATGAGCTCTATGTCGCCTCTAGCCTTCAGCAATTTTACTCCTTTTTCTTTTGCTGCTGCAATTCCAAGTAATAGAGCCTCATATTCGGTGGTGTTGTTGGTATTCCCAAATTCCAATTTAAAGGCCATAGGCTCAGGTTCACCTTGAGGAGAGATCAACACGACACCTGCGCCAGATCCTGATTAAGAATAGCTTCCATCAAATTCCAGGGTCCATACACTGGTAAGGTTGCTCCCTTCACATGATGCTCTTTCATCTGGACTTTCACTTCTTTCTTCACTCAGGGATTCTTCAGTGAACAACATTTAATTGCCAAATTCCAACTCTTGGTAGAGTATCTGGGCTTTGGGATCATCAGATTTCAGGACGGTGAATTTAGCTTTTTCTTCAGGCTCCAACTTAACTTTCTTGTTCCCAATCGGTATTGTAGCCTGAGACCAGTCTAACTTTATCTCTCCTACTAAGTCTCTACAGAAACTTCTACTTAGGAGGAGACCATAGCTTGCTGGGATGTCTGCCACTAGGATAGTTAATAAGAGCTTCTTTTTAGGGTGAGAGGCCAAAGCAACCTGAGCATCTTTAATTTGTCCTAGCAAGGGAACCTTTTTAGCATCCATCGAGTAACATCTCCCATGTACCTCTTTGAGGCTAAGACCTAAGGCTTTGGCCACTGAATGGGGCATGACATTTCTTGATGCTCCAGAGTCTATTATGCAGTTACTTAGTTTACAACCATTAATGTACAATGAAACATAGAAGGGGTCGGGTTTTTGACCAGGAGAATTTGCTAGCACAGTACATTCTTCTTGATGAAACAAATTAGCTATCAATGTTTCCCCTTCTTGTTCTACGGTCACATTGTGGTTCAAGTTTGAGACATCCCCCTTACATCTCTCCACTAGTCTTTTCAATTCAGAAGGATGTGAAGCTAAATAATCTACAGGGGAAATCTGAATTTTTGCTTCTTCACAAAATTGGATAAAATCAAAAGGTGCTTTATCCTTACCCATTTGAGAGATTGAGGCTCCTTGATCAGTATGGGCATTGCTCGTGGAAGGAATAGAGTCACCTTTGAGAGATTGGCTCAAAGACTGGTTCTTCAACTTCTGTCCCCAGGCAAGTACTTGATACGAAGTCCCGTCAATGGTAGCATAGCATTCACCTTTGTTTTCAGAGTCAAATTTATACTCCACAAATAAATTTCTGGAGTCGCCATTGGAGTATGTATCCAAATCTGCACAAGGAGCTACTACATTCATCTCATTGGTGGCCAACAGCTGCATCATACGGACTATCTCTGGGCAGTTATCACCGTCATGATCTGTAGTCAAATGAAATACGCACATGTTCCCTTTCTTGGGTGCTGCCTCGATCTGCAATCTTGGCTGAGTGCCTGTAAGTTGCAGGAACTTATTGTCTACACCTCTTCCCAGCACATTCTGAAAATTCCGTTGATAAGAGTTGTTAAAACCCAATAATTGCTTCTTCATCGCGACCAACTCATTTGACAAATTTTGAAGCATCTCATCAGATGACGTAGTATTACTAGAGCTTCCCTTGGTTTGAACCTCCCTTTTCCACTTTCCCACGGAGATTAAGTCATCCTCACACTCAATGGCTCTTCTTTGTGCATCTGCTAAATCAGTAGGGTGTGCCTGTCTTAAGTCATAATTAATATCCAGAGGCATCGTGCTTATGAAGAATGTTTTGAGATTATCGGCAGTAGGCCTAGCAACAGCAGGGATTCTACTGGTAATTTTGTTGAAACTGGCTACAAAATCCCTCATACTCATGTGAGGTTGCTTCTTGATAGATGCCAATTGTGTTAACAGGGCGTGCTCATCTTCTACTATCTTGAACCAGGCTTCAAATGTCATTCTCATCGTGTCCCAGATAGTGATAGAGCCATCATCCAGATGGTAGAACTAATCTGTGGCACTCTCTGTTAGAGTCTCAATGAATAATCTTACAACAACGTCCTCATGTGCCACCCCTAGGATGTGAGTGGCTGCAAAGAATACTTTAATATGTTCATCCGGAGTAACCTTTCCGTCACTAGAAAACTTAGGAAAATTCTTTCTCAACCCCGCAGGAAGTGGATGATAAGCCGCTAATGCTAAAGGTCCAACTGCTGCAGCCCATGGAGTAGCCATGACAGCCCTTGCACTATATGGTGGAAAATTAACATCCGAGGGAGTATTGATACTGTGAAGAGTCAATACCTGGCAAGTGTTTTGTGAAGTAATTTGATTCCTAATAGGGGAAGCCGGTCTACTCCGGCTCTTCTTATCTCCTCTTCTTTTAGGAACCTCTAGGAGGGGAAAACCAAGCTCTTCTAGCTTGTCAAACGTAGGATCTTTCCCACCCTGTTCTCTGGTACTCTTGAGGAACTTTGTGCATTCCAGGGTGATGGAAAGAGTTTACTGTCAGGCTTCTCTTTGTGATTTTCTTTCTATTCTCTGGATATTCCTCCTTTGAACAGCTCTTTCTAAAGCTTTCGCCTTTCTTTCTTCTTCCTCTAATACCTAGCTCGCATTTCGGTAATGCTCAGTGTTCCTCCTATATCTCCAAACAAATGTATTGAGAGACGAGCTTATGTCATCTTGGTAATCTTGAAAACCAAGGTTTGGTTGGAGCACTAGAAAGATATTCTCATGAGGGAGTACCATTTTCCCTCATGATACCATGTACTAATCTAGCAACTATTCAAGTCCCTAGTAGAGTCGCCAAAAATCTGTTAGTAAACAGATTTGTCCTTTCTTACTTCTTAGGAATATGAATCTTAGTGCCCAAATTATGAACAATATCTGATTACAACAATTGAAAATCCGTTCTCTGATTACTGGCTTTTCTCTGAATTGGTAGGTACAGATCCCTTTTGGAATGATATGCAATGAATTATGTCTTGATCCTAAACCTAACACAGGGTATGCTCTTAACTCGAGAGTAGAAGAGGCAAACCAAATTAAGCCTAAACAGAACTTAATCCAGGCAAGGAGAGCTTTCTAATCTATAAACCAAGTTGTAGAACTCACACATCTTATGAATTCATACGCTCAGCACTAACTAATCTACAGCAACTACTAATAGAGAGATAAATGAAATGATGAAAACTTCTAATGAATCCTTTTCCGAACATTCCACAACACATCCTACTAAGGCTCATTCACATCCTCAAAACAAAGGAATGAAAAATCTTTTCCTTCCTACTGCAATTCAGATTAAGAAAAAGAATCATATCATTAACAACTTCTATCTAGCTCTTCTCTGAATATCCCACAACACATCCTACTGAGGTTTATTCACATCCTCACAACAAAGAATGAAACATCCTTTCTTT
>MU223927.1:342571-359351 GCA_018584345.1 Thuja plicata | reverse complement strand
TTTCAAGCTGAACTTTCAACACAAGAAGTGTTCTTTGGAAGATTCTGAAACAACCCAGATCATCAGATTTTGAAAAGACATCGAAATCACAAAGCTAGAAGCCGGTGGGATTTGGGAAAACAGGTGCGCAAAAAGCTTTTGAGTAGTAGATTTTGGAATTTATGCTTCACCTATCTCCGGGCATCTTCAGACCAAACCTCCTGAAGACAAAAGTTTCTTCAAGTCATTTTAAGAGGACCCAGATCGATAAAATTTGGAAATGAGTTGAGATCGTGAAAATGGAGGGTGGCGGGTTTTTAAGAAACAAGTGTGCCATTGCAATGGAGTAGTCACTGGCCGTATTTCCGCATGTCAAATTTAATTGCATGGTATTTTTTTAACTTAAGACACATGCGATATGAAACACTTAAATAATAATAAAAATTTCCTTAAAGCTCGATGATGACTTATGCAGGCTTGCAGATTTTGCACTTGGTCAGTGCGAATCCCGCCACGGAGTAGCTAAAACTCAATTTTCTGCCATGGAGTAGCTAAAACTCAATTTTCCACCATGGAGTAGCCAAAATGAAAAATCCCATCGTGCCATAACTTTCTCATTTTGACTCCAAATCTCATCCAGTTTTCACTGTTGGGGTCTTAAGACACCATATAATCAATCCACTGTACTAACATTCTTTCATATCTTTTACAAGGAGCTTGATATATTTTTTTTTTATAACATGATTTTCATCAGAAAGGTTTTGAAAACAATGAAAAGGAAGAAACTCTCATCATCATATTAGCAGTAAACTGTTCAACCAAATAACAGGACTTCCATGTTTCATAGCCCATTCTGCTCAGCCTGTCAATCACCATTCTTAGATCCAATGCCATTTGAAGGATATCAAGAATAACTCCTCACATCTACAATTACAGCTCTATCACTGCATCATCTATATGAAGAGTCTTCTCTGATTTCTTATGAATGCCTAGAAATTATGATTCCCAATCATTCTTCTGCTTGAAAAAGATCATCAATAGGAGCACATTATCCTTGCCAGGTTGGGATCTATAACCTACCCAAAATGAAAAGACTCTCAGATAACCCATCCGGCTTAAAGAAGGAAAGGAAGTGGCAGGGAAACCCGACAAGAACTTCCTACCTAAGGAAGACCTAGACCTAGACTCAAATGCAATTAAACTTCACTAAGATGCAAAACTTCCACTTTTCTGAAATGGCTACATGTTTAAAAGTGGAGGCAACAGAGAGTAAGAGCATTCGTGCATACACAGAACTGATCAGACAATAGTGTCATCACAGCAGTTCACTTTTGATATAGTGTATATCCACTTTTAGAAGGTTGTAGCCTTCATCTTATTGGGTAGTGAGCCTAGGTAGTGAGCCATATACCTTTAACAGGGTTTTGTAAAAGACTCCTAGCAGGGTCAGACCTTTAACTAGGTCATTGTACTCATATTGTAAAGACTGCTTCTAATAGGACAAAGGAACTTTAACAAGTTCATTATACCTAGTACAATATTTGTGGGTACTAATTCCCACCAGGTTTTTCCTCTGATGAAGGTTTCCCCGTAATCATATCATGTGTTCTGAGTTCTTATGTTAAGCTTCATTCAATGTATGTTTGATTTATGCTTAAGTTATTGAAAAGTAATTAATATTCAAACACTGATTCATCCCCCCCCCCTCTCAGTGTTTCTAATAATTGGTATCAGAGATCTGCTCCTTAGCAAATAAGTTTAACCACTTGTGGAGATCATGGACTCAACAGAAGTAAAATATTTGAAAAATAATCTTGAAGTAGCTCTTGAAGATCTTGATAGATCTGAAAAATAAAATGAAGAACTTAGACTTAAAGTTGATGGCTCACGAATGCTTATCAAGAAATTAAGAAAAGATTTGAAATATTGTTCTACAAGTGATTTAGGGAAAATGATAAAAAATATCAATGAAGAGAACATGTCTCTAAAAGATAAAGTTGAAAATCTGGATGAACAGCTCATAGACAGCCAAATTGCTATTGAAGAAAAGATCAAAGAAAGCAAACAACTAGATGATGAACTCTTGAAAGCAAACATGAAAGTCCTAGAATTGGAAAACATAAAGAAGAAGTTGGAATCTGAATTAACAAAAGCAAAGGATAAGATTGATAAAATCCACACAAGTTCTGATTCACTTCAATCTTATCTCAATGCACAAAAGCAAAAAGGCGACACTACTTGTCTTGGATTCAGTGTAGCACAAATTGAAGTCAATTCATTGAAAGAAAGAAAGAAACCTCATGAAGCATCTTCAGAAGAAAAGAAAGAAGCAAATATTGAAGAGATTAAAACAGATCCACAAAAAGGGGAAATCAAGCAAGTTAACAGAACTTGTTATGCATGTAAAGAAAATGGTCATTTGGCAAGAGATTGCAAAGAGGTAAGACATTTCAATGGTTATTGTTTCTCCTGTAATAAGTTTGGTCATAGGGCTATACATTGTAGAAAAAATCAAAGAAATTAGTCACGGCAGAATCAAAGAAGAATGAATCAAAACAATCAAAGAAATCAACTTCAAAGGAATTTTTAGAACACTACATGTCAGATATGTAACTATAATGGACACACAACAAAGCAATGTAGCATGATGAACAAGAGCATCAAAAATCCTATCATTTGTCACACATGTGGAAAGGCTGGACACATCTCAAGATTTTCTAGATCCAGAACTCAAAAGCAAGAGGATCCTAAGAAACCACTATTTGAAGAAAAAGGAGAAGTCAAGTTTGTTCAAGCAAATGAAGATTCAAGAAAAATTTGGGTCAAAGTAAAGAAGGACAACAATGTTGAAAAATTATTTGATGCATCCACAGTGGACACACCCTCTACTTCTGCTTGAATAGACCTTCTTGGTCTTAGGGGGAGCTATTCTAGCTCAGGACCTCTACGTGGTTGGTATACTCACCTATAAGTATGTGCCTATGAATTCATGGTTATAAGAACATAATATTTCAGTATGGATTCACGCATTGTCTAAAATGCACCGAGATCAAATTTTCAAAATCTCTAAGTAATTTGCGTATGGTTGCAAACATTAAATGCGGTAGATTGTATAAAAGAAAGTAAGTGTTCAATATTCTTCACACTTGAATTTGAAAGAACAGAATTTTGAGAGCATTGGAGGACTAGACATCAAGGCATGGAAGCGCAACTGATTTGGCAGCTAAGCAAATGGATAAGAAGTTTGGAATAGAACCCTAACAGTTGCACCATTTTAAAATTTTGTGAAACCCTAGTTAAGAAAGTTCCAAGTAAGTATGGTGACTCCAATAGTATTTGATATTGCAAAGAGGAAGAGATTTGTATTCAAGAAACATCCATTCAAATCCATACTAGATGATGTGGAAGGGGCTTTCTCCAAAACCCCACTAGGTGTTGTTCACGTGGAAGGTATCCATGCATACATTTACTGTAAGAAGGAAATAGTAGGAGATGTTAGCATAGCCACTCATATGGGATCTATGATGAAACCTGATTACACATTCAAGGATGAGTTCATGCACTTGATTGATAACCCTATTTTCAAATACTCGAATGCGCATGAGTTTGATGAGCTAGAATGGGTGAAGATTTTGCTAAGCAGAATACATGATGATCTTTATTGGATTGGTGAGGTCCGTGTGCACATCAATATAGACCTAATCCATGAATTAACTGGACTTCCTAAGATTGGACCAGTTTTCCCAGTGGCAAGGATTTCAAGAAGCAAATTGAACAAGTTTGTCTATCTAGAAGTGACAAGCACAGAATGATAGTTGACCCTATCAAAGAAGATGAAATAAAACTCTTAACAATGATACTTGGGTATAAGTTTCAGCAAGAAAGTAGGTTGAATAGTGTCTCTGCAGCAACAGTCCTAGTAACTATCAGAAGGGTGAATGAAAACACTCAATACAACCTATGTGAGATCTTGCGCGGTCAATTGCTTGACAACATTTGAATCGTCAAGCATGACAGGAGCAAGACATTTAGGTTTGGATCTCTGATCATCTACTTGTATTTCCATATAGTTGGAAAGGTTGCAAACCTTTATCTAGATAGGAACAAACTCACAATGTCTCAGATTTCACTCAAGGCCACTTTAGAGAGCAGTGCAAGGGATGCCATGGATATGGATATAAAGACATTTAGGATCAAGATGCAGAAAAGGTTCAGATTATTTGAGAAAATAGTTGAAAAATATAAGGATACCATATGTTTCATGGTGGAAATAGATTGCACTTTCATGGAGGCAGTTGAACCTAGAACCAAATGGATTCATCCTCTTGGTTATGAAGTGGAAGAACATGTGCTAGAAGGATATGCACAAGTTCTATTTTTAGTGCCCAAAGATCCTAATGAACCTAGATGGGGCACTTATAAAGAGAAGACTAATGAAGTGGATACTATCTTACATAGTGCTAATAACAAAATGAAAGCATCCAGAATTACATCTAACATACTGAAAGTTCATGGAGTCACTGAAGAATATATTGACAAAGATAGAGAAGCTAAAATAGCTAAAGAACTTGAGAAGGCTGAACAAATCCAGAAGAAGAAGAAAGTTGAGAGCACCTCTGCGCCCTCTACCACTATTGAACTAGACTCATCTCCACCTTCAATACCTATCAAGAAGTCTAGAGGAAGAAAAAAATAGGTGCCCACAAATCATCCATCATCAAGGAACACACAGAGAAAAGCAAAGAATACTCAAGCTCCTCTTGAGGTAGGATTTAGACCTAGTCTAAATGTTTTGAAGAATAGGATTGTGAATGAAGGGAGATTAGATACACTTTCTAAAGTATATGACAAGTATCAAGAAATTGATAAGACTAAGATACACTCTATGATCATATCTCATATGATCAAGTTTAAGAAGTCAGTTCTTGAACTCAAAATAGTGATACCGGATCAGTTATGGAACTTATTGGAGATCGTGAAAAGACATGAAATAGAGGAAGACATGAAGATTAGAGAAGAAACATTGGATACTCTTCTCATTATATGCTCGCATGATGAGAAGGCTATATTATTATATCTGGTGAAGCCTCATCTCTGAACTAAGACAAGGACCCTACAAATTATGAACAAAGAGTATGAGAAGATAGGTAAAGAGACTAAAAAGGCATTTGCATAAGTGTTTATGGATAGACACATGTATCCACCAATGATGCCTACTACAAAAGTAACTCTAGCTCCTCCTAAACAGGTTACAAAACCAGTGATTCAGATAGCACCAACAACAAGTCCACAGGTTTCAACACCCACAGTGACAATAACTTCTGATACAGATAAAGACTCAGAAGATACTATAGTAGTTGACAATATCAAGATATCCATGACAACATCAGATAAGGACATGGACACAGTTGATAAGGCATTTGTAAGCACTAAAGAAATGTGCACTCATGATACATCTACACAACTGGATGATGTTCCCATCAATGATCCAATTGACATAAATGAAGAAAAAGATACTCAAGGTGATAAGACACCAATAAAAGAGATACCAGTAAAAGTTGAATGCATGGATACTAGTCAGAACACTATATTCTCACCATCCACTCAACCATCTACCTCATTGTTGTCAAGGTTAACTCCTGATTTAGAAAGTTTGGATGCATGGGGAGAAGAAGACCTAATCAAGATCAGCATTCTTGATATGGAAAAGAAAAGGAGAAACAAGTAATGAGGAAACCTCACTTCTTGGAAATAGTAAACATATTGAATGACTTAGTGCCTGCTGATCAAAAAGTAGCCAAAGTCCAATCAGTTGAAGATGTGGATAACATTTTGACAAACTTCTAATCACACTTTACAATTTTAGTAGACTCTACTACTCAAATTATAGAAGATGAATACAAGAAGGAGAGATTGAATGAATTGGTAAAGAAATTTACCTTGGACTTAAAATCCTTAAAGATTGGGCAAACCATATTAAAAGATTTAGAAGCTAAAGGAAAGAGAGTCATAGAAAACTGCATGGACAGAATGAAGTTCACCTCTAAGAATGTTAAAAAGGTAGAAGAGAAAGAGATGATGGTGGATAGCATAAGAAAATAAATCAAGAATTCCACGCAAGTCATGAACATTTGCAATAATTTCTATCAAGGACAGTTTGATAAAATTTAGAAGGCAACATTGGAAATCAGCAAGATAAGAATAAGACAAACCAAGTTGAGAAATGCACTTCCACCATCTCTAGCAGTCCTTAATGAGAACATCAAATAGAGTCATGACACCATGGTGACATATGATCAAGGTCCTAGCATGGATCTGATGAAAATGGAGAAACTGACTTATGCCCTATGTGCACATCTTCAGACAGTTGATGCTATGAAAGTATTTTAGAAGAAAGAGATCCAATCTCTTCAAATTGTGTACCCTGAAGTTTACATGGAGTAAGTATTCAGAATACTTACAAGTTTTTATACACCTTTGTCATTAATGTTAAAGGGGGAGTAATATAGAATGTGTATATGTGGAGAAGTATATGTATATATCAATAAAATGTTATGATATACAGTCACTTTTTTGTTAAGTCATTTTGAGTAACTTGGCCACATTCCTTTGTTGCCATAAATGACAAAGGGGGAGATTGTTGGCAAGTTGACTTCCTGAAGATGCATGACTCATTTTGTGTTGTCATCATGACAACAAAGTCATGTTTAGTTTTTGTCATTAAAGATAAAATGACTAAGTATGGAAAATAGGGCAAACAGAGATACTCAGTGATCAGCACATCAGCGCATGTGTGAGAGATCAATTGAGCTTATGCACATTCAGATATATATTTTATAACATGTGTACATGCTACATCTAGACATGCATAGTATGGAATAATAGTACGGAAAATTTACAGGCAAATCAGTAGACTAGCAGTCTAGAAGATAGAGCATTGAAGCCGACTACTGTTTTGATCAGTGTGAATTATTTTGGAATGTAATGGCTAAGCACCTATGCTTATATGTTTTTAATAATATAATTAGCATTGTAGTAAACACGCTTGAGCCGACTTGTTCGGAAGTGTTGTATATTTTGTTTTAGGGCCGACTAGAGTTTTGTTTTGGGTCGCACCTATTCAGATATGAACATATAAGTATGTAATGTAAAGATATGTTACAAGCATCGATCATTATGTAAGAGGAAGATACAAAAGAGAAGTATAATGAATTCAGTATATGATATAGCTCTTTAATAGAGTAAGAGAATTCATGCATACACGGAACTAATCAGAAAACAATGTCATCAAAGTAGTTCAATTTTGATATCATGTATATCAACTTTCAGAAGGTTGTAGCCTTCATCTTATTGGGCAGTGAGCCATATACCTTTAACAAGGTTTTGTAAAAGACTCCTAATAGGGTCAGACCTTTAACCAAGTCATTGTACTCATATTGTAAAGACTACTTCTAACAGGGAAAAGGAACTTTAACAGGTTCATTATACCTAGTACAATATTTTTGGGTACTAATTCCCACCGAGGTTTTCCTCTGATCAAGGTTTCCCCATTATCATATCATGTGTTATGAGTTCTTATGTTAAGCTTCATTCAATGTATGTTTGATTTATGTTTAATTTACTGAAAAGTAATCAATAGTCAAATGCTGATTCACCCCCCCCTCTCAGTGTTTCTAATAGTTTATCTTAGTGATGAATATGAGACCATCGATCTTGATACTGATTTACCTCAAATGCTTTCAAATCAATTGGTAATTACACCCAGTATTGAGCAATGTAATTCTCAAGAGGATCCTTGTTTGGAACTGGCTATTATTCCTATTGTATTAGATATAGTCCCTCTTGCAAGTTTCCCACCTTCCCTAAATGATATAAACCAAGATGGGGAGAGTAGGTGATGCGTCTTATTGGATTATCCTTTATCATAGCCCTTTTTTTTTTCTCCTGTAATTTGTTTTCTAAATGTTTGTTAGACTCTTTTATACGACCCTTGTTACTTTTTTGGTGCAAGGTGATAAAGGAATCAAACTTGTTGTACAATTCCTCTATATGTATCTTTACTCTTCTATATGTTGTTTTCATGTTATGTTGTACTTGTGCTATTGTTCGTAAATGTTTTCATTGTGTAGTTCGCTTGGATCTACAACATGGTAGCACTGATTCTTTTTGGTCTCCATGTTGTGGTCCAAAAAGACTCTTCTTCGTAGCTCTTGAGTTTTCTTTCCTCCATTATGATTGTAGTTCTACTTTCTTTGGGGAATTATGTTAATTCATTTACAATAATATCATATCTATATATACATGTTATCTTATGATCATACTGACACCACAATAGGTAGATCCCTTCTGTGTTATTTGTATGTTTATGTGGTATTTCCCTTGATTTCTCTTTGTTTGGGGGTATCTCGTAGTAAAAACATAATCAGTAGATTTTTTTATGTTTCTGTTAAATCCATTGCTCCTGGTAAAGTGTTAGCAATGAATTTAACATGGGGGCATACGCTCTACTCATTTTTTGCACACACGCATATTCAAAATATTTGCAAAACTTAAAACTTTTTTCCCTTTATGGATTAAAGACTAATCATTAAAGCATGGATATTTACCTTATAGGATCTCTTTATCCCTCCTGTTTAAATTTATACGGATCTCTTGATCCCTCTAGTTTCAATTTACAATGTTTTTATCCCTTAAGGTTGGAAGGTTTCCTTAAGACCGCATCTCCCTAATGTGTTGATTATTGAGTAGCCATATTCACTAGGCAATTCAACTCCATCTTTCTAGTTGCACTATTTCCTTGTCTGGTTCACAATGGGACATAAGTTCTCATTGGGTGAGGTACTCAAACCCTCTCTCTTTCTCCTTCAATGGTGATGTCTCTCTTATTGTGATCTTATGTTTGACAAAGAATTAATTCCTTGTGGGCTTGAGGATTCCTTTGTGCCTTTTGATTTCAATAAGATTATTCATTCTTTATGATCTCCTTTACCAAGACTTTGCGTTGAGTCCATAATCTTGCTAAAGTGGGGGCTAAATGTATATACAAAAAATGGAATCACTTCCATTGTAGACTGGTTTAGCCTTCCAAGTAAGTGGTTTGGGTTCATTTTAAGCACCTTGGATGGGTCTTTGAATTGGATCTAGATTTTTTCCCCTGTTCTGCCCCATTTTCCACTTTTTACAGCCTATTTCTGACAATCCAAAATGCAAAGTGGATTTTTGACCTCAGGGTCAAAGTCAACCTTTCTGGGTAAAGGTTGACCTCAACCTTAACCTAGGCCAGAATCAACCTTTTTTCTGACCTAAGGTCCAAATTTTAGATTTCCAAGGTTTCCGGATGTCGCTATTTGGAAAGAGTTAATTCCCGCTTCTGGGTCAACTGTTTCATTCTTTGGAGCAACAAATCTGAAATTATATTTAATATAGGTCATTTTCTAGGAGTATAGGTCTAATTGGAATTTAATTCTCCTATTTAGGCCTCTCTAGAAGATTGTGCCTTAGATTCATATATAAGGAAAATTTCTCCTCTCATTTTCTCTAAAAATCTAAGACTTGATACCCATAAGCAAGAGAAATCTAAGACAAGGACTTGAAGACTTAAGAGGTGAAATCCAAATGTGAAGAACCAATATTTGAAGAAAGCCAAGTAGCCTTTGAATCATTCATCCATTCTCAAGCATTCAAGCACTTCTCAAGCACTCAATTCAATAAGAAGATCCATTGGTGGCCATTGAAGGATTCAAACTCCATGGAGCTCTCTTGTTGAAGATTTCTTCATCCACATTCCTCAAAGCCTCTTCCTATCCAAAGATCCATTCAAGTTTTGTGTTGAAGATTCAAAAGTAATTGATTTGAGACATCCTACATTCTACATTCTACATTTCTTTGGTGCATGCATACTAGTGTATCCATGTATTTGAATCCACCACAAGGGCTTCTAAAAACAAGGTGAATGTATTCATTTACTTTGTTTCATTTATGCAATTTCAATTATACTTTGAGGTTAATTCCAAAACTGGGGTTTGACCAAGGAAAACCCCTCCCCCCAACAATCAAATCCATCTTTCTTGTAGGTGAATGTTCAGAACAGCGGATCAGAGTGAAGATTATGATACCCTTTTTACCAAACATTCAGGTTTTGGAAAAAGATTTCCTGTCAGACACTTTTTAGGTTGATTCTTCCCTTGGTCAAAATTTGAAATTTTGGGTCAATGGTGACATTGACTTGAGGGCAAAAATTGGAACTATGTCAGAATGAAAAAATATTTCTGAGTTTTGTTAGTCTTTATGTTTCTATTCGAGATCTGGTCTCATATTTTCAAGAAACTGAGTGCAGGCCCCCCAAAAATAGAATTCTTTAGATCTGTAACATTTCAAGGTTATTACTTTTCTCCTATCCATTTCAATAAAAGTTCTTAATCTATCTAAATCTATCACACATTCTTTCCTATAAACGGGTATTTAAGATCTTCTTCTTTATCTTATTTCCAATTGATTGATTCATTTATTCTTTGATCCTTGTTTTGGGGTTGATCAATTAGGATCCTTCCTTTGTGTATTTAAGGATAAAAGTAACATCTTATTTAATCCTCACATTTCAATAAAAATTCTAAATTTTAAATGTAACAACATCCATCTTATCTTACAATAGGTCATCATCTCTTTTATATATCTTACATTGTAGATGTACTATTTCTTATGTTACATTTTGGTGAACCTGCGATATATAACTCTTTCTTTTTGGTGTTAGATTTACATATTTTATGTTAGTTCTTGCATGCATATTAGATTATCTTTATTTTATGTTCTTGTATTTACATTTCAAAAATTAAAAATCAAAATATTGTCTTTCCTAAATTAGTTCATTTTCATTGCATTGGTGTTTGAGCTTTACCACTTCTAGTTCTACTTATAGTATCCCAGTTAGAAGAAGTAGTAGACTTATGGGTTCCTTTGATCCCGATTCTTCCTCTCCTTTCCTTAGGATCCCAAATGAAAATTTGATCACTCATGAATCAAATCCTTCTATGGAGCACAACTCTTCTCACTCATCTCATGATGAGGATGATGCTTTAAGATTTCCTCCTCAACAAGCACAAAAAATTTCAACCAAACATGATAAACTAGGAAATTGGCATATTCAAGAATACCATAATCAAGATTCCATCCAAGCTATAGAGGTTCTTAAGAAATTCCTTCATGATAGTGATCAAGGTATTAATCTCTTGCATGGTATCAATCATATTGTGCATTTGAATGTTAAACCTTTAGCTCAAGAGGTTCAACATCTAGGATTCACTCCTCCTGTCACTAGTGAGGGACCTTCTTTTGTTCCTTTACCTAGAATTCCTACTTATACCCATCCTTTGATGGCTACATCTCTCCCAATTTCATCTATTCCTGTGAGTGTTTTTCTCGTATCTCTACCTACCTCACAACCTTCATATCATACTGTCCCTTTTACTTATTCCAATCCTCTTCCAACTTTGGTTCCAAGTGTTCCACCAGTTGTGTCTTCCATTCCTGCAACTTCCAACACTTTTCCTAGTGTTCCTAATATTTCTATGCCACCGATTTCTTCTAATGATTCCACAATTATTAGTTAGGCTCAAACTGTGTCATCTTTACAAAAACAACTTGCATCCTCAACCCAATCCAAGTTTATCATTCCTACATGTGACATGGGTAGTCCTTTATCCTTACACATTATTTGTGCTACTATCCCTCAGCAAGCCGATATGCCTCATCTTGAGAATTAAAATGGTAAAGGAGATCTTGTTACTCATGTTAAAACTTTTCAAATCCTTTGTAGTGATTATTCTCACGACCATACGATTTTAGCTAAGTTATTTGCTAGGAATTTTCATGATAAGGCCTTGCAATGGTACTATTTTTTCAGTCTCCCTATTCTATTTATTCTTTTCCTAAACTTGCTAATACCTTCATTCAACAATTTCAAAATAACATTGGTCTGCAAGTGACCTTAACTTATTTAATGTATTGTAAACAAAACATTAAGGAAAAAATGACTGATTATATTGGTATATTTAAGCATTTCTATGCTTCGATTTCTTATCTTGTTCTTGATATTGATATTTAGCATATGTTTATTTCAAATTTACAAAAGGATATTAATGATAAGATTATGCTTATTTAATTTACCTCTTTTCAACAACTTTGTGCAACAATTCATCATTATCAATTACAAGTGAGTTAATTTGAGAGCAACACTCCAATGGCTCCTCTTCCAGTTGATAAGAGTGATGCTACTCCTAATCCTAATAAGTTTCAGAAACCTAACAACTATATCAAGCTTCATAAATAGACGAATGTGGTTGCTGATGAAGTTATTGCATCCAACAATGCCACTTCTGTATCTGCTGCTTTCTGTATGAATCGTACATTTTCTCCTCTCTCTGAATCTTTATATTCTATTATGAGTAGGTTTTTAACTGTTAATATGATTACCTTTCCTCATATTTGACCTCTCCTTCCTACTACAATAGAATCAAAATCCTTTGATTCTAACGTCTTTTGCCAATACCATCACCAGAATGGCCATTATACTAAAAAATGTTATTCTCTAAAGCATAAAGTTCAAGACTTAATTGATTATAATGCTCTATTTGTTAATAATTTTGATGTTAATGGTAACAAATCTAACTCTCCTCCTAATTAAAACCTTCAAATATATACGAATCCTTTACCAACACATGATACTAATACCATTTCTCAACCATCTTCCACAAAAAAATTTTACGATTCAAAGATGGATGATCTTAATCACCTTGTTAATCATCTAGAGTGTGTTGTTCCACCTCAATCTACTATTCAGGATCCTTCACCTCCACCTCAACTACAAGTTCCACTTAAACCTTAGAAACAAACTAAGGATAAACGACCTCAGGAACTTTCAAATAACTTTGATGATTCTGAGACTATTAAGGCTCGTGATGGTCCCCTTTATATTTATGCTAGGATTGCTAAGATACTTACGCGTGGTTGTCTTGTTGATCCCACATCTTTAATAAATGTAATTATTGAAGAAATTTTTTTTATGAAAAACCTACAACATGATTGTTATGATACATCTGATGAATGGATCCAAACATGTAATGGTTTTCTCTATCCTGCACTTGTTTCTATTAACTTTCCTGTTGAACTTTGTGGCAAATTTGTAGGTACTACCTTCATTGTCATTTCTACTTCATATCAATTTCAAGTCAAATATGGTTTGCCTTGGATAACTAATATGCCTGTTATTGCTTCTCCTATTCATAAATGTCTTAAGCTCATTCATAATGGAGAAGTGAAAACTATTAATCATAGTTTGTATCAAACTTCTAGGCCTAGAGATTGTGCTACTCTTGATTTCTTTTGGCCTTCAATTACCTAATTTATGTCCTCCTCACTCTGACAACCTTTTTTTTTCATATCAAGCCTATAAACATCACAAGATTGTTGAGTTAAGAATTCCTCAGATAGATCTTAATCGTGGTCTTTTTCCCACTCCTTACATTCCTCCTTTATCCATTACTACTAGGTCAATTACTCAACCTCTGAGTGTCTCTTCTTAGCCTACTATGAATCCTACCAACCCTCCTATAGAACCTGCGAAGGATCCAATTGTTATTCCTCCTAGTTCTCAACATGTGTCAAATAAAGAAAAATGTAACAAATATGCTAATGAATGTCCTAAGAAGCGTAGAGCTAATGCTAGGGCTCACCCTTCTGTTCTTAAAAATTCTTTACCTTCTTTTGACCAACCTATGCCTGATGTTTTGGAGGAAGTTAATGCTCATAATGATGATGTTAATATGAATGAGTATGATGATCCTACTCACATCTTAGATCCTATTTTAATTAATCTTGATGAGGAGGATACTATTGATGTTCCTATTGATCTTAGTGATGAATATGAGACCATCGATCTTGATACTAAATTACCTCATATATTTACAACTCAATTGGTAATTACACATAGTATCGAGCAACCCGATCCTCAAGAGGATCCTTCTTTGGAACAAGCTATTATTCCTACTATATTTTATATAGTCCCTCTTGTGGGTTTCCCACCTTCCCTAAATGATATAAACCAAGATGGGGAGAGTAGGCGATGCGCCTGATTGGCTTATCCTTTATGGTAGCCATTTTTGTGTTTGCCTATTGTATTGTGCTTCTCCCGTAATGTGTTTGCTAAATGTTTGTTAGACTCTTTTATACGACCCTTGTTACTTTGTTGGTGAAAGGTGATAAATGAATCAAACCTTTTGTACAATTCCTCTATATGTATCTTTACTCTTCTATATGTTGTTTTCAAGTTATGTTGTACTTGTGCTATTATTTGTAAATTTTTTCCTTGTGTAGTCCGCTTGGATCTACGACATGGTAGCACTGATTCTTTTTGGTCTCCATGTTATGGTCTGAAAAGACTCTTCTTCATAACTCTTGAGTTTTCTTTCCTCCATTGTGAATGTAGTTCTACTTTTTTTGGGGAATGATGTTAATTCATTTGCAATAATATCACACACACACACACACACACACACACACACATATATGTTATCTTAGAATCATACTGACCCCACAGTAGGTAGATCCCTTATGTGTTCTTTGTATGTTTATGTGTTATATCCATTTATTTGTCTTTTTTTGGGGGCATCTCGTAGTGGAAACATAATTAGTAGAGGTGTTTATGTTTCTGTTAAAGCCATTTCTCATGTTAAAGTGTTAGCAATGACTTTAACATGGGGGCATATGCTCTACTCATTTTTTACACACACGCACGTTCAAAATATTTTCAAAACTTAAAACTTTTTTTCATCTATGGATTAAAGACTAATCCTTAAAGCATGTATATTTCCATTATAGGATCTCTTGATCCCTCTAGTTTAAATTTATATGGATCTCTTGATCCCTCTAGTTTGAATTTACAATGTTTTGATCCCTTAAGGTCAGAAGGTGTCCTTAAGACCGGATCTCCCTGATGGGTTGACTAGTGAGTAGCCACATTCACTAGGTGGTTCAACTCCATCTTTCCAGTTGCACTATTTACTTGTGTGGTTCACAATGGGAAATATGTTCTCATTAGGTAAGGTAATCACACCCTCTCTCTTTCTCCTTAACTGGTAATGTCTTTTTAATCATGATATTAGTGTTGATAAAGAATTAAGTCCGTAGGGGCTTGAGGATTCCTTTGTCTCTTTTGATTTCAATAAGATTATCTGTTCTTTATTATCTCCTTCACCAATAGTTTGCATTGAGTCCATACTCTTGTTAAAGTGGGGGCTAAAGGTATAGTCGGAAAATAGAAGAAATTTCATTGTAGATTTGTTAAGCTTTTTGAGTAAGTGTTTTGGGGTTAGGTCAAGTGCCTTGAATGGGTCTCTGACTTGGATCTAGATTTTTCCCCTGTTCTATCCCATTATCCACTTTTTCCATCTTGTTTCTGACACTCTAAACTGCAAACTAGATTTTTTACCTCAGGGTCAAAGTCAACCTTTCTAGCGAAAGGTTGACCTTGACCTTGACCTAGGTGAGAATTGACTTTTTTTCCAACCTAAGGTCCAAATTTCAGATTTCCAGGGTTTCCAGATGTCAGGCTTTGGAAAGAGTTTATTCCCGCTTCTGCGTCGGCTGTTTTGGTCCTCAGAGGAACAAATCTTAATGTAGGCCTCTCTAGAAGGTTGTGCCCTAGATTCATATATATGGAAGCTTTCTCCTCTGATTTTCTCTAACAATCTAAGACTTGATAACCATAAGCAAGAGCAATCTCAAACAAGGACTTGAAGACTTAAGAGATGAAATCCAAAGGTGAAGAAGCAAGATTTGAAGCAAGCCAAGTAGTCATTGAAGCATTCATGCTTTCTCAAGTGTTCAAGCACTTCTCAAGCACTCAATTCATCAATAGATCCATTGGTGGCCATTGAAGGATTCAAACTCCATGGAGCCCTCTTGTTGAAGATTTCTCCATCCACATTCCTCCAAGCCTCTTCCTATCCAAAGATCCATTCAAGATTGGTGATGAAGATCCAAAAGCTATTGATTTGAGACATCCTACATTCTACATTCTACATCTGTTTGGTGCATGCATACTTGTGGATCCACGGATTCGAATCTGCCACATGGGCTTCTACAAGCAAGGTGAATTTATTCATTTACTTTGTTTCATTTATGGAATTTCAATTATACTTTGAGGTTAATTCCAAAACCAAGGTTTGACCAAGGCAAACCCCTCCCTCCAACAAGCAAATCCATTTTTATTGCAGGTACAGGTTCAGAATAGCGGATCAGAGTGCAGATTCAGATACCCTTTTTGGCAAAATTTCAGGATTCAAAAATAGATTTCATGTTAGAGAATTTTTAGGTCAATTCTTCCCTAGGTTGGAATCCAAAATTCTAGGTCAATGGTGACATTGACTTGAGGGTCAAAATTGGAACAGTGTCAAAACATAAAAAGGTTTCTAGGTTTTGTTCGTCTCTATGTTTATGTTCCAAATCTAGTCTCATATTTTCTAGAAACTAACTACAGACCCCTGAAAATAACATTCTTCAAATGTGTAACATTTCAAGGTTAGTACTTTTTTCCTATCCATTTCAATAAAAATTCTTAATCTATCTAAATCTATCACACATTCTTTCCTATAAATAGGTATCTAAAATCTTATTCTTTAGTCTTATTTCCAATTGATTGATTCATTTATGCATTGATCCTTCCTTTGGGGTTAATCAATTAGGATCCTTCCTTTGTGTATTTAAGGATAAAAGGAACATCTTATTTATCCCTCACATTTCAATAAAC
>MU223927.1:292742-324700 GCA_018584345.1 Thuja plicata | reverse complement strand
AGAAAGACCCCATGACCTGTTTTGACCCATTTGAATGTTCAAATGTGTCCTAAGGGGTCCTACGACCCCTTATGACACACTTGATCGTTCAAATGTGTCAACAGGGGTCATGGGGTGTTCCTAGGAGTCCTAATGCATGATCAGGCGTACTAGGAGCACCAAAAAGACCCCGTGACCCATTTTGACCCATTTGAATATTCAAATGTGTCCTATAGGGTCCTAAGACCCCTTAGGACACACTTGACCATTCAAATGTGTCAAAAGGGGTCGTGGGGTCTTCCTAGGGGTCCTAATGCATGATAAAATGTACTAGCACCCCTAGAAAGACCCCATGACCCCTTTTGACCCATTTGAATGTTTAAATGTGTCCTGAGGGGTCCTACGACCCCTTAGAACACACTTGAGCATTCAAATGTGTCAAAAGGGGATAAAATCCACTCATGTCATACAAAATATAATCGCATTTAGTATACAATAAATGTTCAAGTCTGTGACAGATGAGCAATGAACATTATCTTCCCATACAAAGGATAAATTTTAAGCAAGTGTAAACCTTTTGCATTAAGAATGGTGTTTAAGTAGGTTTTAAGGACATGTGATCTGCTATTTGTACTTGTTTCACACCCATCTACCGTTACTACACAAGTCTAAACTTACTGTATCACAGTCTTTAATTATCGCAGGGACATGCCTCCACGCACAAGAAAGAAGCATCAGGCTCTACAACAATGGCTAAAAATGCAAGAATTCGCACCTCATTCCCCGCATTCTTTCACCATGCCATATGCCTACCCTATAGACTATATAAAACCATTCTCATGTATTCACACCTTGTTATAGCAGGATGGATGGATGGATGCTTCCCAACAGAGAAATTATTGGAGATATATAATTAACAATTGTAGGTCTTGAGAGAAGGGTTGTGTCTAGATTCCATCGAAAATAGATTCATTTATGCAAAGCTTTTAGAAAAATTAAAATTTTAGCAAGCAATTTGAAATTATAAGACCTATAATTAGTGAGATTTGAAATTGAAAACCAAATTTAGAGGGTATTGTGGAGGAGGAACAAATTCTTCTGCCCATGGATTCAAACTAGCAGTCATGGCTACCAATAATTGTTTTTCCTGCAATCCTCAAAACACACCACTCCGCGATGGGAAATTCAGAGGGTATTTTGGAGGAGGAACAAATTCTTCTGCCCATGGATTCAAACTGGTAGTCATGGCTACCAACAATTGTTTTGCCTGCAATCCTCAAAACACACCACTCTGTGATGACAAATTCAGAGGGTATTGTGAAGGAGGAACAAATTCTTCTGCCCATGGATTCAAAGTAGCAGTCATGGCTACCAAAAATTGTTTTTCCTGTAATCCTCAAAACACACCACTCTATGATGGTGAATTCAGAGGGTATTGTGGAGGAGGAACAAATTCTTCTGCCCATGGTATTGTGGAGGAGGAACAAATTCTTCTACCCATGGATTCAAACTAGCAGTCATGGCTACCAACAATTGTTTTGCCTGCAATCCTCAAAACACACCACTGTGCAATGGAAAATTTAGAGGGTATTGTGGAGGAGGAACAAATTCTTCTGCCCATGGATTCAAATTGGCAGTCATGGCTACCAACAATTGTTTTTCCTGCAATCCTCAAAACACACCACTTTGTGATGACAAATTTAGAGGGTATTGTGGAGGAGGAACAAATTTTTCTACCCATGGATTCAAACTGGTAGTCATGGCTACCAACAATTATTTTTCTTGTAATCCTCAAAACACACCACTCTATGATGGAAAATTCAAAGGGTATTGTGGAGGAGGAACAAATTCTTCTACCCATGGATTCAAACTGGCAGTCATGGCTACCAACAATTGTTTTGCCTGCAATCCTCAAAACACACCACTCTGCAATGACAAATTCATATTGGAAAAAAAATAAAAGAATGAAGAACCTAATTTTGAAAGCTTTGGCAGAAACAAAAGGGTTCCAAGTGCCCTGCTCGGCAGTGCTTCTATTTTCTTGTCAAGTCTTGAAAAAATAATGTTTCATCAAATGTTTAATTTAATTAATTTTATTGAGATGTGTTGTACAATGAAAGCAAGATTAAAAATATATCCCTTTATTATCTAAATAATTAGTAATAAAAAAACATAGTTAAATTTAGGGTTTTAATGGTTTCACAATGAAAATACTGAATGCAGCCGCGGGCAGCAGAAATGAGGAAAACAATTTGCAGGTTTTGATTTATGCTGCAGGTTTCAGGTACCCAATTTTTTTGGGTACCCGATAATATCAGGTACCTTATTAGGCTTGTGCTTTGGTGTCAGGTTTGCCCAGGTGTACTGACACCCAGGCCTACTAAAAAGTCAACAAACGCTTTCATGTGCTTTTGGACGAGTGAAAAATGGATTTTTTTACATCGCCACTTTTTGGCCCCTCATGATCTTGCACATACCCACTTATCAATAACATTTGCTTGAAATTCCAAAGCCTTTTTAGCAAATCGGCTTTGAGCATATCCTGCAAAGATCACATTTCATGAGACTCTATCTCTTTGAGGCATCCTATCAAACAGTCACACGCCTCTTGTTCCAAAGCTTCCATTTTTGGATTGGCAGGGAGGCTGCTAACAAAGGTTGTTGAATTTGGCTTTACATCTACCAATCACATTGCTTGAACTGCTTTTAGCTTTGCTTGGCCTGGGCTTCCCCACCCATTTCTAGCGTGGCTTCATCCTTAACATGTTGTCTTTTTTCTACAACATTTAATTCACCTTCCAATAGCGTGGGCTCCCTTGGCATTTAAGTTTCCCATTTAAGTGGCATACTCATCCAAATCAATTCTTCAACCACTTCTCTCATGGACGGCCTCGCTTATACTTTTACTTGCAGACATGGTTTTTCTAACTTCACAATATTTTCCATTTGCCCTTGGATTTCATTTCTCATCACATTTGGATCTAAAATTTCAATGAGGCGGTTGTCATTAATTGCAAATAGAAAATGCTCATACAACGTATATGCAGATCCTCTTGCAGATAGCAATAGGCATCAAAATCATGAGAAGCTCCACCAAAACTACTCCAAAGCTAAAAACATCACTCTTGTTTGTAAATTGGTTGCTCCTCACGAACTCAGGATCCACATAACCTAGAGTTCCTGATGGAAGGACAGTACTGAGGTGCCGTTCTTCTGCAGGGCATACTGAGAAATACCAAAGTCTGCTACTTTTGGTGTGAATGTGTTGTCTATCAAATGTTTAAAGATTTTATGTCCCAATGAAAAATAGGTTGAGAGGCTTGAAGATGTACATAAGCTATTGCCTCAGCTATTTCAATGCCAATCTATCGCCTTGCTTCCCATGTCAATTGCTTGTCTCTCAAGTGTAGATGTTGAGAAACTATTCCATTTGGAAAAAATTTATATACCAGCTTTCCTAGATGTTGAAGCTCTTCTAATTCTTTTTTTAAATTCTCATCTTTATTTTCCATGTAATCATCACTCCAATGACCATTCATGTTTTATGCCTTCATCAAATGAGGTTTCCTCATTTTATACATCTAATTACAGTGTATCTTTGACATAATGGACAAACCCCATTTTTCAATGTCTCTTAGACTAAAACAAACTGGGGGCCATTAGAAGTAACCTTTGGTCTTTCTGCAAACTGATCTTACTCATAGCTTATGGCCTCCGGAACTGGCTTAGAAAAATGAGTGATTCAAGTAACTGGAATGTGGTGTTGGGCACACGCGTCCTATGATTGACATTCTTCCATACTGCAAAGTGAGAGCTGATGAAACCCGACATGTCCAAAGATTTTAAACATCCAAGTTGGCTCTTCAGACAATTCTGCGAATTTCCCTGTCCAATAACAATGAACTGCAATTGGTTTCAAATTTGAAAACAAGTCAAAAGACCTCCTGGGAATTTGATCCTCTAGATACTGGAAGTATGTGATATGGATAATACAGATCTAGAAGGGAGGCTCTCGAAAATCATCTAGACACATTTGGCGGCCCCTCAAAAGTAGCCACTTGGAAATGCAGGAAACCGAAAACATAAGGAATACTGATTTCTGCAAATGGAAAGAAACTTGGAAAGTGTGCAAGCAAAACCCTCAAGATCTGAGACCTGGAAAAATTGAAGTAAATTTTGTCTATAATTTAGAGAAACCATTTTCCTAATGTAATCAATCATGGTATTCAAGTTGTAACATCATAAACAGAGCCTCCGACCAAACTGTGCAATTGATCTGCATCAAAATGTTAGAAACTGCAAACGGAATCGGATTGGATAATTGGACAAAGAGATTCATCATGACCTGAAAATCATCAGGATAGCACATTTCCATTCCTAGAATATAGGAGAGCTTTCAATTATGCATTTCATTGAACTGGGTATAAAATTGTAAGACCTCAAAGTAGGTCATTCAGAAATCTGCATTTGACAATTTGGCACACTGATAGAAACTGCAAATGGAATGGGCTTAGCAAACTGACCAAATGGACTTGTCGTGACCTAAAGACGGAGAATCAAGAATTATTTGACCTCTATAATGGGATACAAAAGGAAATTTTTTAATTAGGTCACAAGGTCAAAAGTTACAGTCAGTCAAACAGGGCTACTTAGAATTGTGATTAATTACACAAGGCATGACAATAGCAAACTACCAACTTTGAGGGATTTGAAAACTAGACAAAACATATCGAAATGACTTGGGATTTAAAACATAGGTTATTTGATATTCATAATAAACATACCCAAAGTAGCTGGCCATGAAAATCAATAGGATAAAAGATATTCAAATGCAAATTGGGCCTGTTACAACAAATTGACGCTTTGGCAGAAATACAGATTTTGACAAGTGCTCAAAACAAGACATCACGAAATAACTCAAAACTTGAAATTAACGAACTGGGATGTCTTCAAATGCCTAAACAAGAGTGATAATTACTTGACATGCATGGAAAACTTTAGTATCTCATCAGGGCAAATAGACTCGAAAAGCACTTATAGGGGGTCAAAATGCAAAATTTTAACATGGTACTTCAAAAACCCTTACTTCTTTTTTCAGTCCCAACAGTCCCCATGGCTCTCATCCATGTTTTCCACACACATAGTACAAGAATTCTAGATAGAGACTAGATCTAACTATCTTCCCTAATGTTTCTAACATTTGATGCTTCAATAAACTCCCTAGATTTGGCACCATGTTCTTTAACTACTTCAACTTGTTTGGTTACCAAGGTTACTAATTTTGGTATGTCCTATGTTGTAGACTATATTTTTTATCATATTATTTTTGTGTTCTTTGACTCTCTTTATCTTGATTGCAATGGTTCTCCGTTTACACATAGTATTCATATGTGAGGTTCAACTTTTGCTTGTTCAGTGGATGTCTCTTCCCCTACTCCTAAATGATTTATGTATAAAGATAATGTCTATCATTTATCGCAAGAAAATAACTGTAGGTCTTATTATTCCCACTCACATAGAATATTCTATTAGGGTTAAAGTTGGGGCCCAACTCTCAATTAACTATTTAACCTTTGGTGTAATTTTTTGTCTTGTCTTATTGAAAGTTTTTGTCTCGATGTAGTAGTGTTGTTGGGTCGTGTTGTTTTTTTGTTATATATTAGTTGATATCCATTTGGTAACAACCTCTCTTCTAACATGGTTAGGGCTCTGTCATACACCTACTTATCTTAATGGAAAATGCTCAAATCACACTTTATTCATAGACATATATACATATTTATAGATACAAAAACTTTACTAATTCATATAATCATTTCTCATTGATTGATAACTAATTTGAACGATTAAATAATAAGAAAGATTCAATGATAGAAAACTAAGACTATACACATGTCTACTGCTCTTTATTGACACTTACACATCATAAAAATAATTTAGTTGTGAGATATATTCTCTAACTTTTCCCCTTAATGTTAAGTTAAATTTTAGTGGAGTTTAGTTGACTAGCACCATAAACTAAAATAATAAAATATACATTATATAAAAGCTATTCTTTGAAAACGATTCTTAGACTAGAAATAATTCTTAAAGGTGATCCCAAACTATAGGCATTTCCATAAAACTATATGTACAATCATTAATTGTAAGAACCTTATGGGTGTGTACAATTTTATGATTGTTTATCACCTACCTTTGTGTGTTTCCATGTTAACATGCATATTGAGAATTCATATTGCACTTAATTAACACCTAAATTTGATTATGAGTTTTGTGTGAATTTAGTTTCACAATAATTAATGTGAGCCCTTATTTCTATGTGTTCTCCTTTATCATTTTCCCAATTTAATCATGTGTTCCCTAATATGTGCCCTATCTTGCCATTTGTTGCCTTGTTATTTTTCTCAACCTTGAAATCAACTATACATGATATTTTGATATCACCTTTCTATGCAAGACATTTGGTTATGACTCCACCCTAGATTGGGAGGAAGACGATTTCCAAAGCATCCTTTTCCATGATTTTTGCCCCAAATTCAAATTGGGGCCCATCTTATGGAATTAGCAATATTTTTAGATTCGTGTCGGAATCCTTCAATTTTGACTCCCAAAATGTTGTGAGAGGTATAAAGGTAATCTATCTCTCCTCATGTGGGGATCAAGTTCATAATGAAAGTTAGATTTCAAGAGCTCTCCTACAATTTTGAATTCAAGAATTCGCAAGAAAACTCTCAAGCATTCTAGGGTGTTTTCAAGGAAATCTTCTCCATGGATCGAGCTTCTTTCCCTCATTAAAAGTGAATAAAAGGAGTCTACTATCAAGGATGAAGATCATCATAACTTGTGTGAATCCATCCACATTCATTCAAGTATTCAAGTCATTTTTTTTTCAATCAAGCATTGTGGTAAACTACAACATCTAGTACCCAAGGTTTTATCTTTCATGATTTCCTTTTGGGTTTTGTGTGAAGTCAAAGCTATTCCATCAACATACTTGATCATATTCAAAGAAGCATTTTAATTGCCAGGGTATTGTATACATCATTGTTCAAATCTAGCCTCTGCTATATCAAAACATACTTTTACTAATTTTATTTCATTTCAAGGTTGATACCACACAAGGGTTTGACCAAGGAAAACATCTTTACACAACCTTATTTTCCATTTTTTTGTGTACAGGAATAGGTAGTGAATGCATCGACGCTTAATTCAAAAAGTATAGGATTTGAAAGAAAGAAAACAACTAAATTGGGCTGAAATCACTAGGAACAAGAAGACTAGGGTGACCTCTTCAAAAGAATTGGATGAATAGGGTGATCTCTTTTGTGCAAATCAACTCTAAACTAAAACCACAAGTTAGTAGTGTCATCGAGTTATTTTTTTAGGTACTTATAGGTTACTGTCTATTTTTTGTCAATCTATGCTTGCTGAAAATTTCTAGTTTTACCTATTTATCCTTATATATTGAATCATCCTATCATATTTCCCTAAATCAACTCATCCCAATCATCCCCAATGAATGATCATTGCACTCATTTAGCTCTTAAGTCATCTTGATATTATTTGATCATCTTCCTTCCAATTGTGAAATATGAAAAAGGATCAATCCCCCTTTCTATGACATCCTTGTTTTCTTTTGTACATTATGGCATGAACCAGATGCATGAAATTTCTATTTTGATTTGGTGTCTAGAGCTCATATATTATATCTTTAGATCTAATTTGGGTAGCTTTCATTTTTCATCATAGAATTTACTAAGTTAGATTGGCATGTTGTAACTTATATTGTTACATTTCTTGTTGCACCTCTTTCTATCAATAACATAGAGTGGATGATACTTTGTTGCATTTTGTGGTGTTTATATTCCTTCATGGTATTCTTGCATATGGAATCATGAGAATTTCACATGTTCTTCCTCCTTTCCAAATATTTGTCAAGACTTTTATCCATATTTGATGTATTTTTCCTATAAAGTTTATAAAATACATGGAGTTTGTCAAATCACAAAGGGGTATTTATTGAAAGTGATGAACCTGAATATGACATTTGCATAAATCACCTTAATCCTCCTCCTAGGTTATATATTAAACATGGGGATAGGGATCATATTCTTAAAAATCTCATATTTATGAGGCCTACATCCTCTCCTCCTAAACCCACCTTAATGGATGAACGTAAGGAAACTAGTTTATTCACTTCTTTAGATGATCTTAAATATTCCACTTTCTATCCAATTAACATTCATAATCCTGGTGTTAAAGATTTTCTTGATGATTATCTCTGTAAATAACATTAAGTAGACACAAAGATCTTGATAAACCTTCTTCTTCTTCCTCACCTAAAGACAATAATAATAGAGATGTGAAGTTTAATCTCCCTCAAGAGAATGATTCCCTTCCTATTCCTATCTACACTACACAGTTTCACAAAGCTTAAGATAAATGTCCTACGTGTACATTTAAAATTTAATTAACACAATGGTTATGACACTACTTCTCAATAAGGTTATAGTGGATAAGGTCTAGGTATTTATGAACAACGTATTTAAATCCCTATAGGTCCTCCTACACAAGAAACTAGATGTGGTCTAAGATTTATACCTCAAGATACCACTTTTCCTTATTATTCCAATCCTAATAATTCTTCTTGTCTTAAAAGATACCTCCTTTACACATTGTTTTACCAACATCATCTCTTGTTACACCTCCTTTTGAGGATAATTTGGATTTTTCTAAGAGAATCTTTTGGAGACTTAAATATGATACTAAAATTAATTTTTGTTTTATAAATTTTCCAAATAGTCAAAGATCTCATAATGGTGATTTTTGTTATCTTTTCTATCATATCAATAAATGTTCTCTTACATATTGTATTGTTTCTAGATTTTTTTTTCAATATTTAGAAGATAGATCTCCTTATTTGGTTAACAACAAATCTTATGATTTTACTCTAATAATAGTCATTAATGGAGCTGAGAATCTCTCTGAAAGATCATGGTGTGGGAGCTAGGGTTTTGGCCCCTCATCCTTATGTTAGGATCAAGTTTGTCTCCTCTTTGTGCCAAGGTAAGCTTTGATCAAGATCAGTCAACCAAGGAATCAATGGAGGGAATGAAGATGGAGAGGTTGATCGCCTAGCAAACTGAATGTGATGCCCTAATTTTTTAGGGTTTTTTAGAGGAGAAAATTCCTTAGGCATTGGTCAAAATATGTGAGATGGTACTACATTAGAGAGAAATATATAAACGGGATGGGTTTGGGGGACAATGGGCATTCAGTGTGGCTTTATGGGGGTTTTAAAACTAGTGATGTCACCCGCAAAATAGGATGTTTGATAGAAGAGGAGGGCGATATGATGCATCACAGAAATGGTATTCTCCCTTCAAGATCGACAAGGAAAAAAGTAGGTCTCCTACACCAGCAAGGGGGGATAATGGGTTTCTACTATCCCATTTTATAGGATGTCTCCTATAGAGATGAACGAAGAGAAAGAGGAGGAGATGGCTCACAATCTCTCAATTTTTTCTAGGTTGGGAGTGATTGTGGCAAAGCTTGCATGATTTTCATGCATGGATTTCAGATAATTGGGATCCCATTCTAGATTTCTTAATTCAAATTTACCCTATGGAAGAAGGGTCATTTATTATTATTTTTTAAAGTATTCATTATAGAAACAAGGTTATGTGTGATGAGTTTTTGAGCTGGGAAGAGAAGTTTACATTGATGGTGAAACCACCATATCATGTTTTTTTTTTCCATCTAATTATTTTTTTGATAATGTCCCTCTCTAGGTAAGGTTTCCCATTCTTCCCTTACACTTACCATTTGATTCTCTTTCAGAGGCAGTTGGAAACTTGATAGGGGATTTTCTGATGGTGGATAAAGGATAGTCTAATGTCCTCCATTCAACCTTTTCTTGTATTTTGGTAGAAATGGACATTTCTATGGGGCTATCTATTAAAATATCTATTAAAGCCACCAAAGGATGTTGGGTTCAACCTCTTGACTATGAATGGGTTCCCTTTATATGCAGAAGGTTCTTTCAAATAGGTCATATGACAACACACTGTGGAAAAGATGGAATGTTAAAGAGGGATTCCTGCTAGAATTTTTTTTTAAAACAACATTATTCAGTTGAGAAGAAGAGTTAAAAGATAAAGGATATTTTCTCAGGTTGCTGTTAAGGAATAAATGCATGAACCTCAAGTGTCCCCTTCTCTAGGTGCATCACCTTTGATGCACAATGGAAAATTTGATCTAACTGGTGAGGCAAGAGAGCCTTTTCAAACCACTACAGTTGCTACCCCAGAGGGAAGGGAGAAATGAAAAAAAAAAGGTCTCATGGTTTGGATGTAGATTTGGTGCCAGTGGATAGTGTGGTACAGGTTGTGGTTTTACACTTGGCGGATATTGTGAGAATGTCAAAGGATATACCTTTGGATTGGAAAAAGGAGGTTGCCAAACTTGAATATGGATGGCACATGTTGAAAGGGAAAAAACATAAGAATCTAAAGAAAAACTCATTTGATATGGTCCTCGGGTCTCACTCTAAGGGTGATGCTAAAACATAGTATTTTGTGCTTCAGATTCATGAGATTTTCTTTTGTACAATTTGTTCATGGATACTTTTCTTGTACTCTTTTTGGTATGGTACTATCCTATCTTGTTACCACCCTTGGTTCAGGCCAAGTTTTTCCTATTTCACGCTATTAATAAGTTAAAAAAATATTACCAATCAAAAATAAATAAATTTTATGATTTTTATAATATAAAAAATATACCTTTTCACTCCTCTTTTCTATTATGTTTTTCTCCATCATGTAATCATAGTGGCTTACTTCATTTGAGTCTCATTTTTTCGCATAATGATCATTGTGAGCCACATAATAGGTCCTTTTCTATATTATTCATCTTGAGGGTCAAGGTATCTCTATCTTATTAATCTTTCTTCTAAAGGATCCATTCTATCTCTGTTGTTTAAATCTTTTATATTATGATGTCCTTCCATGTATAAAATTATTTTTAGGGGTCTTTCTCTTTATGGGATTGATAGCCTTGTTTATAGACTCTTCCTTTCTTTGAAGTCTATATCTCTTGTAATTAATTTTTCAACTAAGAGTGCATGGTGTAACATCCTTTATTTTGTCCTTTCATAGGACCTATTTTATTTTTGTGGAATTGCATCTTTTATACTGTTAAATTCTTTCTAGCATTAAATCCTTTGCTTCATGTAAAGCATATCCATCTTTATTAATATTTTTTTTTCATGTTTCAAAGCGCATGTGTATTATAAATGATCTTTTACTTAGGGATATTGTAGTTTTTCTTTTTCTTTATCAAAAGATCCATTTTTCTATTATTTGTATTAATTCTAATGTAGTTTCCTTCCTTGATGGACTTGTCTTGTTCTAAGATCTATCTCTTTTCTAGAGATTGATATATTTTATTTACAATCTCTTCCTTTCTTGGAAGTGTACATTTGTTACAAGTTATCATTATCTTAGTATGCATAATTTTTTGTCTTTTTTCTTGGCTCTATGATTTGGGGGGAAATATGTTTTAATTCTCCTTTCCTTTCTCTAAGGATCCACTTTCCTTAGTGAAGTGGTGTTTTCTTATTATGTGATATTTTTTTTATTTTATGGAACTATTTGTTCTTATTTAGGATTCACTCTTATGTAATAGGTGTATATCCTTGATCACAAGCCCTCCCTTATTTGTAAATGCTTTCTTGGGGGCTTAAAGTGTGTAATCCTTCATCAAGAATATCTTTTTCACCTAGCAACAAAGGGCCCTAAAAGGGTGCATTATTGTTCTCTTCCCCCTCTTTTTATTGAATATGTTATCTTTGCTCAAGAACTCCTATTGAGGTTAGATGTATTATAACCAAGATATATTCCTTTCAAGGTTTTTTTTTCTTGTTGTTGATATTCTTTCCAAATTATCTATTTCTTGGCTATCAATATTGTTTCCTTCTTGTTAAGTTCATGGTATATACTATTGTTTTAAGGATATCTCCTTGTTGTTTGAATTATGTATCATCGTTCTCTTTTCATTATGATGCCAACATATCACTATGTCACCATCATAAAGAGGGGAGCATATATGCGGCCTCCTTGTAAATTATGTAGCCTTATTGATATGTAAGGAAACTATGATGTCCTTAGGACCGATCATTTCCCTTGATACTTAGACTAATTATTATATTTGATACCTAAGGAGATTGTGTTTTCCTTAGGATTGATCATTCTTTAAGATCCTTAGACAAATCATATTTTCATATATCCTTATAATAACCATTTTCATGGCTCCATGTGGAGACTATGCTTTCCGTAAGACTAACCCCTCTTTCAAATTCCCTAAGGAGACAATGATTTTCTAAGGATAAGTTTCCCTATTCCCAAAATTGCTTTCCAAGGTAGAATTTATTAACATAACACAAATTTATTGACTATCATTTCAACCTTTTCTCTCTATTGGGATGAGTAGAACTAGAATAATGTATCTTTCTAGGCTTTCTGTCTTTTCCCCCTCTTCTCTCCCATTGATCACCTAGCATAACACAACTTGCTATACTTCTAGATTTATGGTTTATGTCTTTGTTACATGCTATCATATATGTATTTATTTATTTTCCTTGGTGTATGATCTTTCTCTTTCCATGTGATTATGTGTGCTCATGCAATAGCTTTCTAAATGTGATTCTATTGGTTGGGACATTTTCTTGATCGAGTTCTCTTCAACAAGTTGATTTGGAGTTTTTCTTTTGTAATAACCCATTTTGTTTGTCTTTTCTCTTTTGTTTTCTTTTGTATTTTTAAAAAAAATTTACCCTTCTGTGTGGTTGTCTAATTTGTGATCCTTCATTTTTTTGTTGATATCGTTAAAATTAGTGATTTCTTATCCCTTTGTTGTTTTCTTATGATGAATTCTCTCTCTTTCTCTTCTTTCTTTCCTCCTTTAGCATGAGTATGAGGTAGTCTCATACTCTCTCTAAGGTTGGGGCTAAATGTACCATCATAAATTCTAAGCCCCTTATGGGTGTGTATAAGTTTATAATTTTTTAGCACCCACATTAGTGTATTTCTATTTTAATATGCATAATGGGACTTTATGTTGGACTTAATGAAAACATAAATTCAAATATGAGTCACATTTTAATTCAATTTCACCAAAATTGACATGAGCACTTATTTTTATGTGTGCTCCAGTATCATTTCTCCAATTCAATTATTTATTTTCCAACATGGGCCCTATCTTGCTATTTGTGGCCTTGGTCTTCTTCATGCTTGCAAAATCATGTGTCCCTTATAATGTAACATCCCCTTCTATGCGATATCTATGGTTATGATTCTATCGGTCATTGGAGGGAAGAAGATGACGTCCTCTTCCATAAATTTTGCCTCAAATTCAAATTGGGGGTCCATTTTGTAGAATTAGAAGGATTTATAGATATGTGTTGATCTCCTTCAAGTTTTAACTACCAAAGTATTGTGACAGGTATAAAAGAAACCTATCTCTCCTCATTTTATGATCAAATTCATAAGGAAACTTAAATTAAGAGATCTACAATTTAGTATCCAAGCATTCTCAAGAAAGATCTCAAGCATTCTAGGGTCGTTTGAAGGAAACCTTATCCATGGATCAAGTTTTTTTTGCCTCATTGAAGGCCAAGGAAAAGAGTCTACTATCAAGGAATAATATCATCATAGTGCAATAATCTATCCACATTTATTCAAGTCTTCAATTCATCCCTTTTCTCAAATAAGCATAAAATACAACATCCATTGCATCATAAAACTTGATCACATTGAAACAATAATTTTCGTAGTCAAGGTATGATATAGTTCATTTATTAGATCTAGCGTCTTCTATATGACAACACACATTCATTTATTTTATTTTATTTTAAGGTTGATTCCAAAAAGGAGTTTGATTGAGGAAAAAACCCTCTACACAACCTTCTTCCCCATTTTTCTATATCAAGGAAAGGGTGGAAAATGCATTGGAACTTAATTAAAAAATTACAGGTGTATAGGAGAAAATGGTGAGAAATGCTAAGGTAGAGATCACTCACCATAATATTTCTATAACATTATGGGAAAGAGAAAAATCTAGCCTCTTTATATCTAATATTAATTAGCATAAGCCAAGATGAAGGGATTCAAATGAAAAACATAGATACAAACAAAGGGGGATATGACCTATTTATGCTATTAAGGAATTTATGAATTTGAATAATTGATTAATGAACAAGTATAGATCTAAAAAGTAACTAAGGATTATTTTTGCGATGATAGACCTGAAAGTAAATGCAATATTGGAGAGATATTTGTGCAACTTGAAATTAAGTAGGAAGTTATGAGCCTTGAAACTGTAATTTCTAGCCATTGAGAGGTCACAGATTAAAACCATTCTCAATCTGGGACCGTGGCACCTGTAACTCCTGACTGTTAAATTATGACCCTCTAAGGAAGATGTTGAATTTTAAGGTACAATTTGATATTTGAATGCACCCCTCTATTGCAAACTATGTACTTTCTGATTCCTATCCCTGAGATGGCCTGAAAGATGTTTAAATCTAGCTCTGCAAATCTTGAAACTTATTCCTACACACATAAAGAGGGAAATTGTTTACAGAAAGGGACTTACCTTGGTCAAGTCTCTTTTTAGGAATTAACCTTAAAATTTATAAGTAAATGCAAATTTGAAATGGAAGGAAGGTAAATGTTTGATTCACCTTGTGTAAAACCCTCATTAATAGATGTATCAATCACACAAATTCATGAAGATGCTTTCTTTTGAACTTGGAATAGAGACGTAGGAAGATCAAGGATGCTCTCACCAGTGCATGAGATCCATAATCACAATCTCTAGATCATGAATGTAGTTATGCCACTTGAAGAGGGAACCTCCTTGTGCCACTTGAAAATATTTCTAATTGGCCATAATTAAAATATTTCATCAAAAGAAGGAGACTTACTTGCTTGAATGGATCTAGGAAGAAGAATTAGAGAACGTGGATGGGTGCCTTTCCCTAACCACTTGAATTCTTCAATTCTTATTCTTGCATAATCTTTTCATAATTACTTCTTAATTTTTGTTTCATGTATTATTTGCAAAATGAGGGGATAAAACATTCTTTTATACTCAATTTGAGTTTCAAAATGTGGGAAGGATGACCTAGACTAAGAAATGAAAAAGACATAGAAGAAGGGTCCCAACATCGAGCTTCAGGCCCAAATAAGGAAGAATCATAGGGGGTGACGTTGAAGTTTTACCTCACCCTGGGGCTGAAGTCTAATTTTTACCTTACCCCTAAGTAAACATGCCTTGGACAAGGTGAAGACCCATTGGGGAATGTGGAAAAGAAGTCAAGAAAATGGGAAAAAGGGCATAACTGATAGTCAAATCTCAAAATTGCAAAAATATGGTCAATATGTCCTATTTGACATCAAATTATGGGTGCTAAATTTTTATGACTATACATTTATCCCCCACTTTAGTGGGAATATGAGACAAACTCATGCTCATGGTAAATTAGATCTGATGCAAACGTATGATCTCATCAAGTCGAAGGAATAAGAAAACATCAAGCCCACAAGTGACTAAAGTTATTACCAAATCTAGAACCAAGGTCAAAGGCAGGAGCCATGGAGTGCACGAGGGTCATTGATGGACCCTTTGGAGGAGTGTAAGACAAATGGCCTTCAAAGTTCATTAAATCATGTAAGAGGAATAATCATGGTCATGTAATATTGTTTTGATCATATATTGATCTCATTGTAATCAAGTCTTAAATGTAAGCCTTAATTGCAATGATAAGTGTAAAAGGTACCTAGGGGTCACTAGGAAGGGTTATGTATTGATCCTAGGTTGGCGGATGATGGAAATGACCTATAAGGGTCTATAAAAATGTATTAAGGATATTAAATCCTCTAAATCATGTTGAGAGCACTAAGAGTGCAAAAATTTGTAAATTGCTTATATTGGAAAATAAGCCTATAAGGATCATATGGAGGTTATAGGGTTAAGGTTAAAGGTTGTTTAAACCTTTTAAAATTTATTGAAATGGGCATTAGACTCATGTGGCCAAGTTGACAATATTGGTTGTCGACCTGACAACACTAATTTGATCATACTTTGTTATGACAGTCGGTTAGGGACAGTTATTACACAGTTTGTAGGCAATTAGATAGTTAGAGTCAGTCTTTTGATAGTTGAGAGTATATTTGTATTGAATCCATGTGAATAGAAGGGAGATAGAGGAATTTTGAAGGTGTTTGTATCAATAAAAAAAATGTAGTGAAGTTACAAATTAATAAATTTTAAATTCTCTACAAACTGTCATGTCTCTGCCCGTGAGAACATAGTCATTGTTTTGATGTTCCAAAAATATTCATTAAATGCATGGTTGAATAGGAAGTGTACTAGTTTAATGGTGGAATTATTTACCTTGTTTCCATGTGACTTTTGCATTTCTTGGTTAAGTTTTGAAGCAAAGACAATCAAGTTTATCCTGACTGTTCTGAGTATTAGTTTGTGTGCAATCAACACTTGTTTTGAAGTTGCCAAGATGAATTAGGATATCCCACTTTATATGAATATTTTATCTTGTGGGAGAGGCATATCCTTGTACATTATGTGTTATTATATTTTTATTTTTAGGGATAAGTAGGAGGATGAAGTTAGAGGTCTCTGATGGAGACAGTGTTGATTGGGCTTGCATGGTGGTTAGACCAGTCAAGGTCTGAGAGTTCCATCCACATGAGGGATCCCTTTTATGGCATGGAATGTCATAATATTTCTAATTGATGGTGTTGGATCTACTGGAAGGTTCTAGAAGTGATTGGAGAGGCCCGGTTTAGAAGTCCCTAAGATAGAGTACCTAAAAAGGAGGGTTTGATGAATGAGAGCATAGGTAACCATGTCTAATCAAACACAATTAAAAATTCATTAATTTGAACCATGTTATAAGACTATTTTAGGGTCTTGAGTCTTGGAAGTGAGTGGGTGTATGATTTTCTTTGTAAATTGAGGGCTAATAAGGCCTAGGAGAATGGTTAGGAGGTGATGAAAGTATTCACCAGTCAAATGATGAAGGACTGAGTTTGATAAATGTTTAACAAATTTGAAAAGGGTATTATAAAATGTAAATACCTTGTTAGGTTGTTTGGAGACTTTGTGAGTGATTTCCAGATCACTATCTGGAAAGGGCTACTAGACAAGCCTAGTAGGGCTATTGGAATGGATTTGTGGAAGGTGAGTTAACTAGACTTGATGGGTTAGTGAAACATGGTAGAAAGACCATGATAAGAGGATATATGATGTTGGGAACAAGGTGAGTAGTCTAGTTGTAGATTTGACATGGTGGAGGCACTAGGTACATTGAGAGGCCTCAAATAGAGTTGGTGTCATGAGAAGTTGGAATAAAAGATTAGAGGAAGTGGACTTGTTCAAAGTGAATGAGCTATTGATGGTCTAAAGTCAAAGCACTCATTTTGAACCTTGTGTTGAACTTAATTCCTTGAGTAGATTCCAAGAAACTTGTAGAATCCTCAAGTAGAGTTGGGTTCCTTAAGGGGAAACTAAGGGTTTTGCATCAAGCGGTATCAGAGCCCAACAAAATTTTTGGGTTTGGAGTGAAGAATATTTGATATTTTGAAGACCTAGAGTCCTTTCTTGATGCTTAGAGTTGAATCATCCTCTAGGAGTGTTCCAAAGTGGTGACTCTATGTTGGATAGATCTTGGATTGAAGGTGAGTTCAAAGGTTGTTGATTGAAGAGAATTTGATAACAAGTATAATGGTAATCATGGAAGAAAATGTGGATGCAAGGTGCATTCAAAGGTCATCCATATTCAAGACACAATGCAAATGTAGGGTTAAGGTATGCAAGGTTGTTTTTTCTAGTGGTTCTCTTACCAATGTTGTTTCAGATGAAATTATTTGCAAATTGAATATAGAGAATATATCACATGGAACACCTTATAGAGTGTATGGAATGAATAATTCTCAGTGGACTGATGTCAAAGAATAAGAATATGTTACTTTGAGTATTTATTTTTACGTTGATGCTATTATATGTGATTTTATTCCCTTGAGTGATTGTCATGTAGTCTTAGGTAGAGTATTGCAAGTTGATATTAAGGCCTTGTATGATGGAAGAGAAAATACTTATGTTATTAATAAGAATGGGATAGATTTTTTGATGAGTTCACTGTAGGATGATAAGATGTCATGGATAATGTCAAGGAAATTGTTGATGGGACTAAGAGAGTTCCTAAGGTCTAAGGAACATGAAGACAATGAGAAAGTGCAGACTTGTTTGAGGAAGAGTGATGTTGCTTTGGAGCAAGCAGCCATCAAGAATGAAGATAAGGTATGTGGTCCACCTAGATGAAAAGAAGAAAGGTTGCAAGGAGGAGAGTGAATCTCATGGTAGAGAGGTTCAAGGATGTAGAAAAAAGGGTAAAGAATGACGTTGTTGATGAAGACAAAGAGGAAGCAAAGCTTGAAGAAGAAATAATGATACTAGTGGGTACCATTTTGTGTCCATTGAAGATTGGGAAAACAAATTTCACATGGAAAACCAAGGAGGAGAAGGACAAGCTAATCACCAAGGGAATGGTGAAAGGAAGAGAAGGAAGGAAAAATGATGATGAGAAGTTGCTGACAGAGGGTGAGGTATCTAGGTATGAGGAATTTGAAGATGAAGAAAACATAAGGATGAAGAGTCATGTGAAAACCAGTCCAAGAATGTGTATGGGAAAAACCTATACTTGTATGAAGTTATTGTTGGTAACTTGACACTCGGGGTGTACATGACTAATTTTGTGTTGTAATTATGGCAACAAAGTCATATAAATTTTTGACAAGTAAACTTTGAAGATCAACCATAGAAAGCAGAACAGTACAAAGATATATAGTTGATCAGAGCACCAGTGCACATGTCTAGGATCAAGTCAGACTGTGCTCCTCCATAATTAAGCTTAATGATATGTTATTAAGCTTATTTCATACTTGCATGGTATGGTATGACAGTATAGAGAAGTTACAACAAGTTCAAGTGCAACTAGCAGTTCAGAAAATAGAGCATGAGGTCAACTTTAGATTTTGATTAGCGTATAATATTTCATTTTGTAATGGACATGCACCTATTGTAATATGATTGTAATTATGTCTTTAACACTCATATAAACATGCTTAAGCCAAATTGTTTGGAAGTGTTGTGTATGTTGTTTTTGGGTTGACTAAGGTCTTATTTTTGGTTACATCTATTCAGGCATGTATATATACTTGACATGCAATTTTGTATTAAAAGGGAGAGTGAAAAATATGCAGAAAAGATATCCAAAAGATTAATATAAGAAAATTAGTATGAAGTAGAATTCTTCAAGAGACTAAAGCATCAGTGCATAAAAGGAACTGATCACAAAACAGTGTCATTACATAAGGTTATCTTTTGATATAGTGTATATCTATTACCTGAAGGTTGTAGCCTTCATCCTTTTGGGTAGTGAGCTCTGGAAATGAGCCATTCACCTTTAACATGGTTTTTTAAAGACTCCTAACAGGTTCATTATACTTGCATTGTAAAGACTACTCCTAACAGGCAAAAGGAACTCTAACAAGTTCATAAAACTAGTACAATCATTTGTGGGTACTAATTCCCACCACGGTTTTCCTCTGATCAAGGTTTACACATAGAAATATCTTGTGTTATGTGTTATTGTGTTATGTTTCAATTGTTATCTATTTGATTTAAAAAAACAGGTTTCTAAAATAATGATAATTGACAAACACTGATTCACCCCCCCCCCCCCCCACTCTCAGTGTTTCTAACAATTGGAATCAGAGCTCTGGTTCTCTAAAAGAAAGTTTAACCACTTGAGGAGATCATGGATTCAAAAGAAGAGAAACATTTGAAAAAGAATCTTGAAGCAACCCTTGATGATCTTGACAGATCTGAAAAAGAAAATGAAGAACTTAAACTATAAGTTGATGGATCCCAAATTCTTGTAAAAAAACTAAGAAAAGATCTAAAATATTTCTCTATAAATGATTTGGGAAAAATGGTCAAAAATATAAATGAAGAAAACATGTCTCTAAAGGAAAAGATTAAAGATCTGAATGAACAAATTACAGATAGCCTAAAAGATGTTGAAGAAAAGACCAAAGAAAGTCAAAAATTAGATGAAGAACTTATGCAACCAAATATGAAGATCTTGGAGTTGGAAAACATCAAGAAAAATATAGAATCCGAATTGACAGAAGCAAAGAATCATATTGAAAAACTTCACACAAGTTCTGATCTAATTCAATCACAACTCTATGCACAAAAGATAAGAGGAGATACTATTGGTGTTGGATACAGTATAGTAGAAAGTGAAACCAATACAATACAAGAAATCAAGAAAGTACAAGATAAATCTATAGAAGTAAAAGCTATTGAGAATCTTGCAAAAATTAGATAAGAATCATCTAAAGATGAACACAAGATAGTTAACCAAACTTTTTATGCCTTTACCAAGCATGGACATTTGGCAAGAGATTGTAAAGAGGTAAGACCATTCAGTGGCTATTGTTATTCTTGTAATAAATATGGTGATAGGGCTATGCATTGCAGAACTAGTCAAAGAAATCAATCACAGGAGAACCAAAGAAATTTGAATCAATACAATCAGAGAAATAAAGCTCAGAAAAACTATCAGAACATTACATGTCAAATATGTAATTATAATGGACACATAGCTAAGTAGTGCAGCATGATAAACAATATCAATAGACCTCCAATCATTTGTCACTCATATAAAAAATCAAGACATATCTCAAGGTTTTGCAGGTCCAGAACACAAAAAAAGAAAAGCCTAAAGGATCATTAGTTGAGGAATTTGGAGAAGTCATGTTTATAAAAGCTACAGAAGATTCAGGTAAACTATGGGTTGAAGTAAAGAAAGATGATGATGTTAACAAGGTAGTAGATGCATCCATAGTGGATGCAACTTCTACTTCTGGTTAGATGACCCTCATAGTCATAGGGGGACCTATTCAAGCTCTAAACCCCTGTGTGGTTGGTATACTCACCTCTGAGTATGCACATATGGATTCATGTATTTAGTCATAAGTTGAGGTAGTATGCATGGATGCACAACTTGTACTTCGACAAGAACAAAGATTGAAATTCTCAGTGTAAACTGTGTTATGACATCAAGCATTAAATGCACTAACTCTTTATAAGTCAGTAAAAGATCTTTTATCTTCACCTTTACATTTGAAGATCAAATCATTCAAAGAGCACAAAGAGAATTTAGCATCAAAGCATTAAAAGATAACCGTTGGTTGGTTAGCAAGGCGAATCAAAGCTGAAATAGAACCCTAGTGGACGTGTCGTTTCAAAATCTCTGTGAAACTAAACTTAAGCAAGTTACAAATAAGTAATGGCTACTCCTATAGTGTTTGACATCTCTAAGAAAAATAGATATGTGTTTAAGAAGAATCCATTCAAGTCTATGCTAGATGATGTAGAAGGGGCATTCTCTAAGACTCCACTAGGAGTCTTGCATGTTGAAGACATACGCACTTACATTTACTGTAAGGAGTATATTGGTGACAACAACATAACAACTCTCATGGCATCAATGATGAAACTATTTTACTCATTCAAGGATGAATACTCACATCTCACTTATAACCCTATTTTTGAGTACACAAATGCGCATGAGTTCTATGAACTAGAATGGGTCAAAATTCTACTCAGTAGGATTCATGATGATCTATATTTGATTGGTGAAGTTCCTATCTGCATTACTACTGATCTCATTCATGAGATGACTAGAATCTCCAAGGTTGGACCTTTTCTTCCTATTGGAAAGGATGTAAAGAAGAAGGTTGAGCATGCTTTCTTATCTAGAAATGATAGGCGTGGGATGATTGTTGATCCCATTGTGGAAGAAGACATAAAACTTATCACCATGATAATTGGTTACAAGTTTTAGCATGCAAGTAGACTGAATAGTATATTCGTAGCTACTATTATGGCAGCAATAAGGATGACAAGAGATAATACACAATATAATCTTTATGAGATATTGCACGCATAATTAACTGAGAACATTAAAGCTATCAAGCATGACAGAGAAAAATATTCAGATTTGGCTCTTTGATTATCTACTTATACTTCCACATAGTTGGTAAAGTCTCTAATCATTACCTAGACAAGAGAAAACCTACTATGTCACAAATTTCATTGAAAGCTACATCAAAAAGTAGTGTAATGGACTCTATGGATATGTAGATCAAGAAATTTAGGATCAAGATGTAGAAGAGGTTTAGAATACTGGAGAAGATAGCTGAGAGATACAATGACACCATATGCTTCATGGTGGAAACTGACTATACTTGCATGGAAGCAGTTGAGCCAAGAAACAAATGGATTCACCCACTTGGTTATGAAGTTGAAGAACATGTGTTGGAAGGATATGTACAAGTTATTTTGTATACTCCTAAAGATCCAAAAGAGACGAGATGGGGCACATATAGAGAGAAGACAAATCAAGTTGATTCTGTCTTATAAAATGCAGATAATAAGAGGAAGACATCAAGTATTACATCTAACATCCTAAAAGTTTATGGGGTCACACAAGAACACCTAGATAAAGCTATGGAAGATAAGATTGCAAGAGAGCTTAAACAAACACCTGCAGAAGTCAAGATAGAGAAATCAGATGATATCCACAAGAAGAAAAAGAAGAATTCTAATGAAGGTACATCTGCGCACTCAACTACTATTAATCTAGAATCCTCTCCACCTTTGTTACCAAGAAAACTGACTAGAATAAGGAAGCAAGTTCCCACAGGTCACCCATCTTCAAGGATAACATAGAGCAAAGTAAAGAATACTCAAGCTCGTCCTAAGGTAGGATTCATACCTAGTTTGGCATTCCTAAGGAATAGGATCATTAATGAAGGAAGGCTAGATTCAATTATAAATGTCTATGACAAGTACCAAGAGATAGATAAGTCAAAAATACATTCTATGATTATCTCTCATATGATCAAATTTAAAAGGTAAGTTTTGGAACTCAAGACAGTCATTCCAGACAAGGTATGGAACATACTAGACCTATTGAAAAGGAAAGCAATTGAAGAAGATATGAGGATTAGAAAAGAAACATTAGATAGTCTTTTCCCTATTTGCTCACATGATGAGAAGGCAATACTGTTAGATTTGGTAAAACCTCATCTAAGAACCAAAACAAGAACTCTTCACATTATGATCAAAGAATATGAATTGGTTGGTAAAGAGACTGAAAGAGAATTTGAGAAAGTGTTTTTGGATAGACACATGTATCCATCAATGATTCCTATAGCTAAAGTGACTCCAATTCCTTCCAAAACAGACAAAGAACTAGATATTCTTAATGTGCCTATGATAGGTCCATAGGATTCAACACCCAAAGTTACATCACCCTCTAATACAGTCAAGGATTCAGATGAAACCATTGTGATAAATGATGTTGAGATCACCATGTCAGCCTCAGAAAATGACTTAAATAAGTTTGAGGAAGAATTTTTAAGTACTGAAGAAGCTAAGAAGGTATGCACTGATAATACTTCTTTGCAGCAAGAACAAGTTCCTATAGGAGAAACAAAAGGTTAAGATGAAGAGAGAAAGGATGAACCTAATAAGCCATCATCTATGGAGATACCAGTGAAAACTGAAAATATGGATGTTAGCCATGATATTCAAAATGCTATATTCACTCCATCTATCAAACCATGAGTATCATTGTTTTCAAGCTTGACCCCTGACTCAGCAAACCTAGATGCATGGGGAGAAGAAGACCTGATTAAAATTAGTGTATTAGCCATGGAGAAAGCCAAAGAGAAATAGGTTATGAGAAACCCTCTGTTTCTGGAGTCAGTAAACATTTTGAATAACCTAGTGCCAATAGAAAAGAAATTGGCAAATATTCAGTCAGTTGATGATGTTGATAACATCTTGACTTGCTTCAAAGCAAACTTTACAAGTTTAATAGATTCAGCTACTAAAACTATAGAGGAGAAGTACAAAAAATAAAGATTAGATGAACTCATAAAGAACTTCCAATTAGATCTAAACTCATTGAAGATTGGTCAAACAATTCTGAAAGAGTTAGCAGCAAAAGGCAAGAAGGTGATAGCAAATTGTATGGACAGAGGAAAATTCACTTCTGAGCACATTAAAAATATTGAAGAAGTAGACATCTTGGTTGAAAACATTAGGAAATTATTTGAAACATCCTCCCAAGACATCAACATCTGTAACAACATCTATCAAGGGTAGATAGACAAGATTGAAAAAGCCAAGATACAAATTAACAGGATAAGGACCAGGAAAACCCAACTAAGAAATGCACTTGTGCCCTCCTTAGATAATTTAAATGAGAGCATCAAATAGATAGATGAAACCATTGTCACATATGATCAAGGCCCCTGCATTGATCTGACAAAGATGGAGAAGCTCACATATTCATTATGTGCCCATCTTTAGACTATTGATGCACTCAAGGCATTCTGGTAGCAAGAGATCAAGAATCTTCAAATTGCATACCCAGATGTGTACTTGGAGTAAGTACTTATGCCTTTCATTTTTGGCACCTTTGTAATTAATTTCAAAGGGGGAGTAGTGTATAGAAAGGAGTTGAATATATATAGCCAAAGTTATGATGTACAGTAAACTTGTAGTTTTTTTTGTTAAGTCAAAGTTTAAGTAACTTGGCCACATTCCTTTGTTGCCATTAATGAAAAAGGGGGAAATTGTTAGCAAGTTGACACTCAGGGTGTACATGACTAATTTTTTGTTTTCATTGTGGCAAAAAAGTCATATAAATTTTTGACAAGTAAACTTTGAAGATCAAAATTGGCTAAGTATAGAAAATAGAACAATACAAAGATATACAGTTGATCAGAGCACCAACGCCTGTTCATATGATTGAATCAAACTATGCACCTCCATACTTAAGCTTTATAATATGTTATTAAGCTTAGTCGATACACGTATGGTACAATATGACAGTACGGAGAAATTATAGCAAGTTAAAGTGCCACTAGTAGTTCAGAAAATAGAGCATGAGGCCAACTTCAAATTTTGATTAGCGTATAATATTTCATTTTGTATTGGCCATGCACCTATTGTAATATGATTTTAATAATTTATTTAACACTCATATAAACATGCTTAAGCCAAATTGTTTGGAAGCGTTGTGTATGCTATTTTGGGCCGGCTAAGGTCTTATTTTTGGTCGCATTTATTCAGGCATGTATATATACTTGACATGCAATTTTGTATTAAAATAGAGAATGAAAAATATGTAGAAATGATATCCAGAAGATCAATATAAGAAAATCAGTATGAAGTAGAAGTCTTCAAGAGACTAAATCATTAGTATATAAAAGGAACTAATTAGACAACAATTTCATTATAGTAGTTCATCTTTTGATATAGTGTATATCTATTACCTGGAAGTTGTAGCCTTCATCCTTTTGGGCAGTGAGCTCTGGTAGTGAGAAATTCACCTTTAATAGGGTTTTGTAAAGACTCCTAATAGGTTCATTGTACTTGTATTATAAATACTACTCCTAACAGGCAAAACAAACTCTAACAAGTTCATAAAACTAGTACAATCATTTGTGGGTACTAATTCCCACCAGGGTTTTCCTCTGATCAAGGTTTCCTCGTAAACATATCTTGTGTTATGTGTTATGGTGTTATGTTTCATTTTTTATCTATTTTATTTAAATTTTAAAGTTTCTGAAATTAAGATAATTGACAAACACTGACTCACCCCCCGCTCTCAGTATTTCTAATAGGTATTACTTTGGTGTTTTATACTAAGTATGGTTGTCTTGCAGGTGTATCCTCATGTGGTACATATTCCTAGCATGGTAGACTTCACAAGGTTGTGTCAAATTCACCTAATGGGAAGGGTGTATTACTTCTTTTTCTTTATAAGGATTTCATCATTAGACCCAAAGCACAAGAAGAAGAAAGGGAGATATAGGAGGAAGGCAAATGATTTAAACTCCAAAAAGATATATTAGGACATGGATAATAAGTGTGGACTGAAAGAGGACAAAATGAATATGGATGGTAATGAAGAGGGTCTAGTCACAAGGCATTCAAGAAGACAAGAAAGCATGGAGCGTCCAGGAACTAAGTACAAATGTGCAAGAGACATGAAAGGACACGGAGATTCAGTTGGTCCATTTTGTTGGCAGGACATTCCTAGAAGACTTGGAATAATTTCAAAAGTGGATAGTATGGTGCATGAGCACCAAGGTCAAATGCAGGAGCCATGGAGTGCACCTAGGTCACTGATGGACCCCTGGGAGGAGTGGAAGACAAATGGCCTTGAAAGGTCATTGAATCATGTAATAGGAATAATCATGGTCATGTAATATTGTTTTGATCATATATTGGTCTCATTGTAATCAAGTCTTAAATGTAAGCCTTAATGGGAATGATAAGCCTAAGAGGTACCTAGGGGTCACGAGGAAGGGTTATGTATTCATCCTAGGGTGGGGGATGATTTAAATGACCTATAAGGGTCTATAAGAATGTATTAAGGCTATTAAAGCCTCCAAATACTGTTGAGAGAACTAAGAGTGCAATAATTGATAAATTGCCTATATTGGCAAAATAAGCCTATAAGGCTCATATGGGAGTTACAGGGTTGAAAAGGTTGTTTAAACCTTTTAAAATTCATTGAAAGTGGTATTAGACATTTTTCCAAGTTGAAAACATTGGTTTTTGACTTGACAACACTAATTTGATCATAATTTGTTATGACAGTCAATTAGGGACTGTTATTAGACAATTTGTAGGCAATTAGATAGTTAGGGTCAGTCTTTTGATAGTTGAGAGTCTATTTGTATTGAACCCACATGAGTGGAAGGGAGATAGAGGAGTTTTTAAGGTGTTTGTATCATGGAAATTTCAATGTAGTGAAGTTACAAATGAATAAATTTTAAATTCTCGACAAACTATCCTATCTCTACCCGTGAGAACACAGTCATTGTTTTGATGTTCTAAAACTCTTAATTCTATGCATGGTTGAATAGGAAGTGTATTAGTTTAATGGTCAAGTAATTTAACTTTTTTTCATGTGATTTTTTCATTTCTTGGTTAAGTATTGAAGCAAAGACAATCAAGTTTATCCTGACTATTCTTAGTATTAGTTTGTGTGCAATCAACACTTGTTTTGAAGTTGCCAAGATGAATTAGGCTCTCACACTTTTTGAGATGACTGTATCTTCTAGGAGAGGCCTATCCCTATACATTATGTGTTATTAGATGTTTTTTGGCATGAACAAGTAGGAGGATTAAGTTATAGGTCTCTTATGGAGATAAAGTGTTGATCGGGGTTGCATGGCGGTTGGACCAGTCAAGGTATGACAATTCAATCAACATGAGGGCTACCTTTTATGGACTGGCATGTCATAATATGTATAATTTATGGTGTCAAATCCATTGGAAGGGTATAGAAGTGATTGGAGAGGCCTGAATGAGAAGGCCCTAGGGTAGAGTACCTAGAAATGAGGGTTTGATGAATGGGAGAATAGGTAAGCATGTCTAATAAAAAAAATTTGAAAATCCAATGTTTTGAACCATGTTATAAGACTATTTCAGGGTCTTGAGTCATGGAAGTGAGTGGGTGTATGAGTTTCTTTGTAAATGGAGGGCTAATTAGGCCTAGGAGAAAGGCTAGGAGGTAATGAAAGTGTTCACCAGTCAAATGATAAAGGACTGAGTTTGATATATGTTTAACAACTCTGAAAAGGGTATTAGAAAATGTAAATACCTTGTTAGGTTGTTTGGAGAGTTTGTGAGTGATTTATAGATCACTGTCTAGGAAGGGCTACTAGGCAAGCCTAGTATGGCTATTGGAAGGGATTGGTGGAAGGTGAGTTAACTAGACTTGATGGGTTAGTGAAACATGGTAGATAGACCATGATAAGAGTATCTATGGTGTTGGGAACAAGTTGAGAAGTCTAGTTGGAGTTTTGGCATGGTGGAGGTAGTAGGTACACTGAGAGGCTTGGAATGGAGTTGGTGTCATGAGAAGTTGGAATAAGAGATCAAAGGAAGTGGACTTGTTCAAAGTGACTGAGGTATTGATAGTCTAATGTTAGAGTACTCATTTTGAACCTTTTTTTAAACTTAATTCCTTGAGTAGGTTCCAAAAAATGTACAGAATCGTTAAGTAGAGTTGGCTTCCTTAAGGGGAAGCTAAGGGCTTTGCATCAAGTGGTATCAGAGCCTAGAAAAAGGTTTGGGTTTGGAATGAAGAAGATATGAGATTTTGAAGACCTGGAGTTCTTTGTTGATGCTTGGAGTTGAATCATCCTCCAGGAGTGTTCCAAAGTGGTGACTCTATTTTGGATAGATCTTGGATTGAAGGTAAGTTTAGAGGTTGCTGATTAAAGAGAATTTTATAACAAGTACAATGGTCATCATGGAAGAAAATGTGGATTCAAGATGCATTCAAAGGTCATCCATATTCAAGACACAATGCAAATGCAGGGGTTAGGTATGCAAGGTTGTTGTTTCTATTTGTTCTCTTACCAATGTTGTTTCAGATGAAATTATTTGCAAATTGAATATAGAGAAGATAGCACATGGCACACCTTATAGAGTGTATGGAATGAATAATGATAACTGGATTGATGTCAAAGAAAAAGCATATATTTATTTTAGTATTTGTTCTTATGTTGATACTATTCTATGTGATGTTATGCCCTTGAGTGATTGTCATGCAGTCTTGGGTAGAGTATGGAAAGTTGATATTAAGGCATTGTATGATGAAAGAGAAAATACTTATGTTTTAATAAGAATGGGAAAGAGTTTGTGATGAGTTCACTGTAGGATGATAAGATGACATGGAGAATATCAAGGACATGGTTGATGGGAAGAAGAGACTTCCTAAGGTGTAAGGAACATGAAGACAATGAGAAAGTGTAGACTTGTTTGAGGAAGAGTGATGGTGCTTTGGAGAAAGCAGCCATCAAGAATGAAGATAAGATATGTGGTCCATCTAGAGGACAAGAAGAAAGGTTTTAGCAGATAGGTTGCAAGGAGGAGAGTGAATCTCATGGTAGAGAGGTTCAAGGATATAAAACATAGGTAAAGAATGAAGTTGCTGATGAAGACAAAGAGGAAGCAGATCTTGAAGAAGAAATAATGATACTAGTGGGAACAATTTGTGTCCATTAAATATTGGGAAAAAAAATTTCACAAGGACAACCAAGGAGGAGAATGACAAGCTAGTCACCAAGGGAATGGTGAAAGGCAGAGAAGGAAGGAAAAGTGATGATGAGAAGTTTCTAACAGAGGAAAAGGTATCTAGGCATGAGGAATTTGAAGATGAAGATAGCATAACGATGAAGAGTCATGTGAAAACCAATCCAAGAATGTGGATGCAGAGAGCCTATACTTGTATGAAGGTATTACTTTGGTTTTTGATACTAAGAATGGTTGTGTTGCAGGTGTATCCTCATGTGGTACAAATTTCTAGCATGGTAGACTTCAGAAGGTTGTGTCAAAGTCACCTAATGACATGGGTGTGTTCTTTTTCTTTATAATGATTTGGTCACTAGACCCAAAGCACAAGATAAATAAAAGAAGATATAGGAGGAAGGAAAATGATGTAAACTCCAAAAATATATATGAGCATATGGATAATCAATGTGGAAAACAAGAGGACAACATAGATAAGAATGGTAACCAAGAGGGTCCAGTTACAAGGCATTCAAGCAGACAAGAAAGCATGGAGCCTACAAGAACTAAGTACAAATGTGCAAGAGACATGAAAGGACATGGAGATTCATTTGGTCCATTTTGTATGGCAAGACATTCCAAGAAGACTTGGAACACTTTCAAAATTGGGGAGTATGGTCCAGGAGCACCAAGGTCAAATACAAGAGCCATGGAGAGCACCAAGGTCACTGATGGATTCTTGGGAGGAGTGGAAGAAAAATGGCCTTCAAATTTCATTGAATCATGTAATAGGAATAATCATGGTCATGTAATATTGTTTTGATCATATATTGATCTCATTTTAATCAAGTCTTAAATGTAAGCCTTAATGGCAATGATAAGCCTAAAAGGTACCTAGGGGTAACTAGGAAGGGTTATGTATTGATCCTGGGTTGGGGGATGATGGAAATGACCTATAAGGGTCTATAATAATGTATTAAGTCTATTGAAGCCTCTAAATAGTGTTGAGAGCAGTAAGAGTGCAATAATTTGTAAATTGCCTATATTGGAAAAATAATCCTATAAGGCTCATATGAGGGTTATAGGGTTGAAAAGGTTGTTTAAAGATTTTAAAATTCATTTAAAGGGAAATTAGACTCATCTTTCCAAGTTTACAACATTGGTTGTTTAATTGACAACACTAGTTTGGTCATGCTTTGTTATGACAGATGGTTAGGGACTGTTATTAGATAGTTTGTAGTCAGTTAGATAGTTAGAGTCGGTCTTTTGATAGTTGAGTGTCTATTTGTATTGAATACATGTGAGTGGAAGGGAGATAGAGGAGGTTTGAAGGTTTTTTTATCAAGGAAAACAATGTAGTGAAGCTACAAATTAATAAACTTTAAATTCTCTGCAAATTGTCCTGTCTCTGCCTGTGAGAACATAGTCATTGTTTTGATTTTCTAAACCTCTTCATTGGATGCATGGTTGAATAGGAATTTTAGTAGTTTAATGGTGGACTAATTTACCTTGTTTCCATTCAATTTGTGCATTTCTTTGTTAATTTTTGAAGAAAAGACAATCAATTTTATCCTGATTGTTCTCACTATTAGTTTGTGTGCAATCAACACTTGTTTTAAAGTTGCCAAGATAAATTCAGCTCTCCCACTTTCTATGATGATTTTATCTTGTCAGAGAGGCCTATTCGTATACATTATGTGTCATTAGATGTTTATTTATAGGGACAAGTAGGAGGATGAAGTTAGAGGTCTCTGATGGAGACAAAGTGTTGATTGGGGTTGCATGGTGGTTGGACCAGTCAAGGTCTGAGAGTTCCATCCACATGAGGGATACCTTATATGGCATGGAATTTCATAATATGTCTAAGTGATGTTTTTGGATCCACTGGAAGGGTCTAGAAGTGATTTGAGAGGCTTGATTGAGAAATTCATAGGGTAGAGTACCTAAAAAGGAGGGTTTGATGAATGGGAGAATAGGTAAGCATGTCTAATCAAACAAGGTTGAAAATCCATTATTTTGAACCATGTTATTAGAATGTTTCAGGGTATTAAGTCCTAGAAGTGAGTCGGTGTATGAATTTTTGGGTAAATAGAGGGATAATTAGGCCTAGGAAAAAGGCTAGGAGGTGATGAAAGTGTTCACAAGTGAAATGATGAGGGACTGAGTTTGATATGTGTTTAACAACTCTAAAAAGGGTATAGAAAATTTAAATACCTTGTTAGGTTGTTTGGAGAGCTTGTAAGTTATTTTCTGATCATTTTCTAGGAAGGGCTACTAGAGAAGCTTAGTAGGGCTATTGGAAGGGATTGGTTGAAGGTGAGTTAACTAGATTTTATGGGTTAGTGAAACATGGTAGATAGACCATGATAAGAGGATCTATGGTGTTGGGAACAAGGTGAGAGGCCTATTTGGAGATTTGGCATGGTGGAGGCACTAGGTACACTAAGAGGCCTAGAATGGAGATGGTGTCATGAGAAGTTTGAATAAGAGATCAGAGGAAGTGGACTTGTTCAAAGTGAATAAGGTATTTATGGTCTAAAGTTGGAGCACTCATTTTGAACCTTGTGTTGAACTTAATTCCTTGAGTAAATTACAAGAATCTTGTAGAATCCTCAAGTAGAGTTGGGTTTCTTAAGGGGAAACTAAGGGCTTTGCATGAGAGAGAGAGAGAGAGAGAGAGAGAGAGAGAGAGAGAGAGAGAGAGAGAGAGAGAGAGAGAG
>MU223927.1:271951-292692 GCA_018584345.1 Thuja plicata | reverse complement strand
GAGAGAGAGAGAGAGAGAGAGAGAGAGAGAGAGAGAGAGAGAGAGAGAGAGAGATGTTAGCTATATAGTGCTAGGTGATCCACAAAAAAAGAAATACAATGGAAATTGAATGTAAATTCCACATTCACAAGGCATGCACATAGAGTTGATTAAAAGAGAGATCAGGCATGTGGAAAAGAACTATCTTCTGCATGGATCAAGAAAATGCGATCAGGCATGTGTAAAAGAATTTTTTTCCACATGGATCAAAATGAAACATCGGGCATGTGGAAAGAATTATCTTCCATATGGATCCAAATGAAAGATTAGGCATGTGGGAAAGCATTATCTCCCACATAGATCAAAAGGAAAGATCAAGCACATTGAAAACCATTGTCTTCCACATGGATCAAAAGGAAAGATCAGGCATGTGGAAAATAATTTCTTTCCACATGGATCAAAAGGAAAATCTAACATCAAACCGTAGTGAGTTTGTGCAAACTGAGAAGAGTATATGCCCACATGTTAAAGCAATTGTAAGTGCTTTAATGAGATAAATAGATTTAACAGAGCATACATGCATCCACTAGAGATGTTTTCACTATGAAATTCCCCAAAGTAGGAATAAATGAATGGAAATAAACACATGAAAAATAAAGAGCACAAAATAGAACTAGTAACTCTGGGGTCAGTAGGTCATATGATAACTCATGTATATCAGAATTATGTCAAAAATGAACTTTCATCATCCCCCAAAGTTATATGATAACTACAAGAATAGTGGAAGAATGGTACGTAAGATTCATAAGGAAGAGTCTTTTTGGGTGGCATAAGAAAGACCCCAAAAAGAGAAATGTTTCTACTACTTTGCATCATCACCAAGAAGACAATACAAAGGGATATTGATGAACAATCACACATGCATGTCATAGCATGAAACAATATATAGAAGAAGAGAGATATAAATAGAATAATGTTTATGAAATTGTGATTCCTTTATCACCTTGCACCAATGAAGCAACGAAGGTCATTTAAAGAAATATAAACAAAATAGAGAAAATGAAAAGCAAAACTAGGGAAGAACAATACTACAAACATGAAAACATATAAAATGAATCCACCGTACAAGAGGATCTATTCAAGTGTATTGCCTTCCCCCCCAACTCAGTCTGTAATGTTTTGGAAAGGTGACAAACTTGCAAGAGGAGAAATATCAAGAACAATGGATGGAACAAATGCCAGTTACAAAAAAGGATCATGTTGTGAAGATAGGTCGGTGTGTTTGTCACCAGGATAGATGGATAATTGTTACAAAAGCATGTTAGGAAAATTATGATCAAGATCTATAATCTCACAATCATCACAATCAATAGATCCATGTGTATCGTTATTAGGCATATAAATATTATCATCAAGAGTATCTTCTTCATTAGATATTAATTGTAATAGAATTTAAGATATGAAATGAATTATCATATTTGCCTATTTTTCTCTTTTTCAAATCTATTTCCTCCTTGGGCACAAGCATGGGTTGGGAAAGAGGAATGACAAAATCAGAGGGTGTATTAAGAGAAACAATATTTTTAGAGGCACACTGGCGGGCTCTAACATGATATTTATGATGTCTCTCATGAGCATGATAGTTACACAAAGTTATTCTTGAAATAGGTTGAGGTTTGGGATCAATGACCATAGGGACCTTCCCTTCGTTAGGAGGAAGAACTAGATTATCCACACTAGGCCGATGTATAGGATGTATTCAAGAAGGTAGAGGTATAGAAGATGTAGGAAGAATTTGAGGATAAGGGGATGGAAGAATCTTAGGCTTTATCTGGTCACAAATCTTATATATTTTATAGTTCTGATATGAACAAAAAATGTTATCAAGACGAGGCTGAGTTGGTTGAGGTATGAAAAGCCAAAAGAAATCCAAGTCAATAGAATCTCTCGGGACTAAATTTTTGTAAAGGCTATGTTTAAATATCATGATATCTCCATTATGAGGGAATTTAATATACTTATTAATATGAGATACCACAACTCTCATGGATATAAACAATAGAAGGCCAAGTTTGACTTGAAATTGATTTGAGGTTAAGATAACGGTAAAGGTAACATTTAAAGATTTATTACCAACTTCAATAGGAAAGGATATGGAGCCATGAGAAGGATAAAGGAAACTATTACATGTTTTTATCATCATGGTGGATTTATCATAAGCATGATGATGCAATCATCTACTGAAAACATGTTCTTTAGTTATCACATTCACCATGCAATTGGGATCAACAAGGAAACCACGGGAAGGAATACAATTGAACTTTACAACAATGTATAAAGGAACATTAGGAGATTTGATTTTTTTAGTAGGATCAAAGGTATTGAAAGGTTAAAAATGTGGTTTGGGTTGGCTTAGTTCAACAAGGCAGATAATATGATGAGGATCATCATTTTCCATATGGTACTCAACAAGTTGAGAAGATGATGAAGGTTTGGTTGACTCAATCAAGTTGGTGCTATGAGATGGAAATGGATTAGTATAAATTTACAAATTTTGTTTGGGAGGTGTTACTGATTTGTTTCCTTGATTATTGACATCCTTAATAGATATAGCATTAGAATTAATAAGATCTTATGTCTCATATTTCAGATGGAAACATTATTCAGGATCATGTCCAGGATGATGATGGTATTGGAAAAAGGATTTTTGGTCAAAGGACTTTGGAAAAGGTATAGAAAGATCAATTTGTTTTATAGGAGTAAGTGTTAACATTTGAGAATTAATCAAATTCAATATCATATCATGAAAAGATTCAGAAAGTTGTGTAAAATTATGATATGGTTTAAAATAAGATGACAAAGGAGCCACACCTTTGGATGTTGCTACCACCTGTTCATAACATTGTTGGATGTGTTGATTCTTATGAAGTTATTTTAGTTTTTAAATTTGTTGAAATTTTTAGAGGCGACATCACTCTTATCAATAGGAGGCATGAGAGTGTCACTTGCACATTGACTCACTTGAATTTGATAATTATGAAGCACTACACAAAGATGACTAAAGGAAGAAAATTCACAAAGAAGAATCTTATCTCTAATTTATTTTTGTAAATTAGAAATAAAAATGTGTTGAGAATATTTATCAAGCACATGATAAGAAATTTGACCATGCAAATGCTTAAATATACCAATAAAATCAGTTACTTTTTCTTTAACACCTTGTTTAGACTACATTAAATCGGTTAAGGAAATTTGAGGACCAATGTTGTTTTAAAATTTTTGGATAAAAGAATTAGGAAACATTTGAAAAGAATCAATGGAATAAGGGAGTAATGAACAAAAAATTGTAAGGCCTTATCTCAAAATTTCCTACTGAACAACTTTTCCATAAACCTTTGATCATGAGAGAAATCACTAAATAATGTTTGGAATATTTTGATGTGAGTCAAAGGATCACCCTTTCCATTTTAAGTCTCAATATGAAGAATCCCCAAGTAGTGTGGGGTAACAAAACATATGATATCTAAGGACAAAGGACTAGAAATGTCACATGTATGAATGTTGAATTTTTATTGTGTCAAGGAAGAAAATTATTGTTGCAAAGAAGACAGTTTGAAACAGATTGTTGATTGTTGCATCATTAGAATCAATGGTAGGAAGAGATGTGTTGGAAGTGTTTGGGAAATTGTTTGACATAGTGGAAATGATGGGATATGAAAAGGGAACACTATGATAATGAAAAACTTGGCATAATTGAAGGAAAAAGAGGAGCACTAGGATTAGGAAGAATCCCATGAATAGAATTTCAATCTTGAAAGGAAGTTGTGATGATAGGTGGAGGATAAGTATAAATGGAGGGAATTGAAGTGGGAATAGGATTGGAAACTTCAACAGTAGGAGGAGGTTGAATATATCCTATCTCTTGAGAAGCTTATTGAATGAAATTAACATTGTTATCAAAAATTTGGGATAAGGAATGAAGGAAATCAATATCATGTTCATCATTTTGCATGTATATATTTAAATGACCAATCAAGCCTAAAGATTCAAGATTATAATGTTCTTTACTTAGCCAATGCTCACATTTGTCCATGTCTATGGAGAGATTTTTTATTTTCTCGAGATAAAATCTTAAGGATTCTTCTTCATCATGAGAAGAGTGGGAATAATATTTCTCAAGAGGTGGAGGACGTTCATGGTTATGCATGTTGGTCTCACCAAGATTCAGAAAGAAAGAAGGCTCGAGATTAAAGGAACCCACATGTCTATGACTTCTCCTAACTAGAATAATATAGGAAGGATTCAAAGTCACAATGCTCATGAAAGAAATCAATGAAAGGAAAACACAAAATATGTATGAATAAAACAAGGAGATCTAAAGTTATGTAAAACATAATAGTATTGTAGATCTAACCCAATTTTAAGATTAAAAGAATTAATGTTCTGTTTGGTAAAGGAGATATCCAAATTCATAAATTGGAGCACCATGATATGAACACATACAACATAGACCTAAATATAAAATGCATACATAATCCACACAATATAGGTATCCAACAATCACATCAAAACAAGGTATCATTGGTGCAGGAGCACCCTAAGGTCTTTAGGAATATCTTTAGACATTTTGGCTTGTAGGTTGGTTTTGCAAACCATCCATGAGTAAGGAATATGTTATAAAGTCCCTAGTTTTCTTTATATGTATTTAGTGTTAGGAAAGATTAGGGTTTGTTTATGGTTGAGTCAAAGTTTATTCTAGGGGTCTAGAACCTAGAAGTCAACCAAAAGGTCGAAGGGTTGACCAAAATTCCAAAAGGGGAAGATTTGTAAGTTTTTAATGTTTTCAAGTCATTTGAGGTAATTTGGAAAGTTTTGAAACCAAATGGGACCATCAAAGTGGAGAAAGTGTCATTTTGACAAAAGTTGTCAAAGTTGTCATGATAACTTTTAAAAGTTGTCATCACAACATTTCCTAGATTTTAGGAATCAGCTCTTATGATGCCAAAATCCCGAATAGAGGGTCTATACATGAGGAATGAGAGTATATAAGGTGAATTAAACCCTAATTTGATAGTTATATTTCATATTGTATGAACTGGTTACTAAAAAGAACTAATTTGCAATGTAATTCAGCTACAGAGCCATCATCCATCACTTTTGTGGATTGAATGGATTGAATGAAAGCATGGAGAGTGTTTGAAATGTAATTCCATAGAAATTTGTGGAATTATGTTAGTTAGTTTTTCTTTCTAGTTATCTTTTGTTTAATTTCTTGTATTTTGTTATTTCACTGGCTAGTTTTGGTCGAGTCATGTAAGAGATGACTTTTCTTGGTGTTCCCGTGGTTCAAACTCCATGAACACTTGGAATCCATTAGAGACTTTCATATAAATTGTAGATATGGCTTTTGGAGTGTGTTTGTGTAGGGGAATCTTGAAGATATTTAGTCCCTAGGTGAGTACTGATTATTTTGGCTAGGGTAACTGAACAGTGCAGAGGCAATGGAGGTTGCTGAGTGATTGGTATGTGCCAATCAAGAATAGAGGAGTGTGTGTGCATGAATTCAAGACCTTATGATGGAAGGAGAAGTTTTGAGGAACTGATTTTATCAGCTAAAGAAGCCCAAGAAACCAAACCAGTCTTCATGCCCTAGAAACCATTATTTTTTGGGGTTTTTTGGAAGTCCACTATACGGACAGCGTGGGAATTGGAAACCTAGAAAATATCTAAGGTGAGTAAAATCCCACAAAGAATATGCAATTTATTTATAGGGGTGTTAAGGTATTTTAAGAGAAAATCTACCTTTTCAGTGTTTAGGAGGGCTAATAGGCCTAAAAAGGCTACACGGCCTAAGAGGTGAGTATTTTGGAACCCGATTGAAAAATGGGGGCAGGTTCCAAAAAATTGAATCCATAGAGGTTGGATTAGACCTAAGAGGAGTGAGGAAACCAAACCTTAAGAATTTGAAACCATTGGTAGGAGGCTAGTTGAGCAATGGATGCAAGAAGGCTATGGAGGAGAGATTAGTGAAGAGTTTGAAGTTGGTGGAGAGCTCCTAGTGAAATTGGGGATCAGAGAGGAATCCTCTAGTTAGGGTGGAGATAGAGACCCTAAAGAAGACCAAGAGAAGGTCTTAGAGAGAGATAAAAGGCGCTAGGGGAGGAGCTACCCATCAAATTTGTATAAGAGCCATTGAAAGGCTTGTGAGAGGGTTAGTGTATGTGAGAGTGGAGTGAATCCATAGGTGAGAACATCATGGTGACCAATGCAGAGTTGGCCAAGGATTTGTCAAAGAAAAAAATCAAGAATAGGATTCTTGAAGAAGCAATGGAGGAAATGAAGATCAAGCTGGTAGAAGTGGTAGAGATTACTAGTAAGTTGAGAGAATAAATGCATGAAGGGATAGATAAAGGAAAAAAACTAGTAGAAGAGGAGGCAGAACCAAATCCTGACCCTCTTCTACCTGAGGAACCATTCCTCAAGGAACTCAAGGTATTGAGTGGAAAGGCTCTAGAAGGAATACCAATATTCTATGGTAAGATGGATACATAAGTAGTTATAGAATTGCTTGAATGGATGGAGAATCACTTCAAGTGTGATGGGATTGCAAAAGCACAAAAGGTGAAGATAGCCAAGTCAAGGCTAAGAGGGCAAGCACTCACATGGTGGATGTTATTGCAGGAAGAAAGAGAGAAAGAGGGATAGAATCCCATAGAAAATTGGAAGACAATTGTTGCAAAGGTGAAGGAGAATTACCTTCCAGAAGATTATAACATTCAATTGCATAAGAAGAGGCAGAACCTTTGGCAAAAAGACCTAGATGTGCCAACCTATACCGAAGTATTTCAAAACATTTGTCTTAGATCAAGAATCTAGGAGACAAAGAGTATCAAAGTTGCAAGATACCTTAATGGATTAAGGTGGAATATTCAAGAGGAACTTAGTCTCTTTACCCTAACTTCTGTTCATAGTTGTTTTCAAATGGCTTTGAAAGTGGAAGAGAAACTCAAGAAGAGACAAGATTCTAGCTCCAGAGGTAGAGGAAGGTGTAGAGACAACAAAGGTGGCCATAGAGGAGGTTCAAGTGGAAGAGGTAGTGATAGTATAGGACAAAATGACTCTAGATATTTAGAGCAAGGACAAGAAAGAAGCAGTAGGGGTGGATACCATAATAGAGGAATAAATTCTTATAACAGTGGAAGAGGAAGATTAGGAGGTTTTGGGAGAATCTCTCACTTTTATTCTATGAAATTCTACAATTATGGACAGTTGGGGCATCCTCCATATAAGTGTCCGAATAAACCAATATCCTCACAAGGGGAGAAGAAGATAGCTTATGTCCAAGAAGAGGATGTCTCTAAACAAGCAAATGTGAGCCTAGATTCAGAGAGGAGAACACCTTATGTTGAGAAGAATACTAATCAAGACACCCACCAAAGATGAGCACAAGCAGAGGAGGGATCTTTTTAGAGTAAAGTGCAAGATATTGGGAAAGGTGTGCAAGGTAATCATTGATTCAGGGTCAACAAATAATGTTATATCTAAGGAGGCACTATAGAAGTTGAAGCTCACTAAAATTCCACATGTGTGTCCTTATAAAGTTGCATGGTTGAATAAGGGCCAAAAAATCTTAGTGAATGAACAAGTGTGGGTAGAATTTTCTATTGGAAAGTATCAGGATAAGATACTATTTGATGTGTTGCCAATGGATACTTTCCATCTGTTTCTTGGCAAACCATGGCAGTATGACATGGAAGCTGTCCCTAATGGGAAAGATAACAAGTACTCCTTCAAGAAAAATGGGGTAACTTTCAAAATACAATATTTAATAGAAGAAGACATAGTGGATAAGGTAGAATATAGTGCTATGTTGATGATTGGAACATAATTCCAAAGGGATATGAAAGATGAAAAAGTTGGCTATGCAATCTTGTTAAAGCCAAAGGAGGAGGAGACTCATAAGCAAGCACCTATGCCAAAAGAATTGAGAGAACTATTGGACCATTTCAAGGACATAATATGTGAAGGTACACCAGCTTCACTACCACCAAAGAGGGAGATAAGTCATCAAATTGACTTCATATTAGGAGCATCCTTGCCAAACAAAGCTGCATACAAGATGACACCAGAGAAAAACAAGGAGATAGCCAGGCAAGTGAAAGAGTTGTTGGATCAAGGATTGATTAGGAAAGCATCAACCCTTGTGCTGTCCCAGTGGTGTTGGATCCTAAGAATGGAGGTAAGTGGAGGATGTGTACAGATTCTAGGGAAATAAATAAGATAAATATCAGGTATAGATTTCCAATTCCTATAATAGAAGACTTGATGGATTGCTTGGAGGGTGTTAGGTATTTTTTTAAAATTGACTTGAAGAGTGGGTACTATCAAATTAGGATGAAGGAAGGTGATGAGTGGAAGTCTTCATTTAAGACTACATAGGGGTTATATGAATGGTTAGTTATGCCCTTTGGGCTTACCAATGCACCAAGCACCTTTATGAGGGTGATGAATGAGGTCTTGAAGGACTATATAGGATTTTTTGTAGTTGTCTGTTTAGATGACATCCTCATATTCAATAAAACCAAAGAGGATCATATGAAACACTTGGAGTTAGTGTTGAATAAGTTGCAGGAGGAGAAACTCACCCTAAACCTTGAAAAGAGTTAGTTCATGAAGGAAGAGCTAGTCTACCTTGGCTTTGTAGTTTCCAAGGGTGATTTGAAAATTGATAAAGAGAAAATAGAGGCTATATTGAACTCGCCTACTCCTAAGAAAGGGACTAAAGTTAGGAGCTTACATGGGTTAGCCCAATTCTATAGGAAGCTCATTAGGATATTCAGTGAGATTTGTGATCCAGTCCTAGAGACTATCAAAGGAGGATTGAAGACTAAATTCATATGGACTAAGGCAGCTAATGAGGGGTTTGAAAGGTTGAAAAGAGAAGTAGCCACTCAACCTATATTGTTGTTACCTATCTTTGACAAACCATTAATTGTGGAGTGTGATGCAAGAAGCATTGTAGTAGGAGTTGTCCTAAGTCAAGAAGGCAGGCATTTGGCCTTTTACAGTGAAAGACTAAATGAGGCTAAGTCTAGGTACTCTTCCTATGACTTGTAGATATATGCTCTTGTGCAATCCTTAAAGAAGTGGAGGCATTATCTATTTCCTAAAGAGTTTGTTATCTTCACACACAACCAAGCATTGAGTTACATAAACACTCAAGACAAGATTAGCTTGAGACACATAAAATGGATGGAGTTCCTACAGTCATATACCTTCACTATAAATCATAAGAAAGGGGTGCAAAACAAAGTTGCAAATGCCCTTAGTAGGAGACTACTCACCATCCAAGAGTCATAGTTGCAAAGTATAGGAGTTGAAGTTTTTAAAGACCTATTAAAGGAAAGATTCAGATTTCTCAGAGATTTACAAAGTGTGCAAAGATTTTGAGAATCACTTTCATAGTGAGTTTGCAAAGTATACATTGCAGAATGGGTTTCTATTCAAAGGCAATCAAATTTTTGTTCCAAAAGGCTCAATGAGGGAGAACCTCATTCAGGAGAAACATAATGGGATCCTAAGGGGACACTTTGGACTAAATAAGACATTGGGCTTAGTGGAAAGGTTCTATTGGTGGCCAAATATGCAGAAGGAAGTGAGAAGATATGTGGAGTAGTGTAGTATATGTTAAAAGGATAAAGGAAATTCATCAAATATAGGACTTTACCAGACATTACCCATCCCAAGTAGACCTTGGGAGTGCATAACTATGTACTTCATAGTGGGGTTACCTAGGACACCAAAAGGTTTAGACAGTGTGTTTGTAGTGGTAGATAGGTTTAGTAAGATGAGCCACTTCATACCATGCAAAACAAAACATGATGCCAGCCATATTGCCTACTTGTTCTCCAAGGTGATAGTGAGGATTCATGGCCTACCAATGAGCATTGTTGCAGAAAAGGATGTGAAGTTCATGGGGCGCTTTTGGAAGACCTTATGGAAGAGACTAGGTATAAACTTATCTCATGGATATACCTATCATCCTCAAATAGATGGGAAGATTGAAGTAATCAGTAGAGTTCTTGGGAAATTTCTTAGATGTCTAACAAAGGAATATGGACAAGGATGGGAGCAAGTTAGCCCATAGGTAGAATTTGCCTATAATGATAGCACAAATAGGGCTACAGGGAAAAGTCCATTTGAGATTGTGTATGGGGTACATCCAAGGGGTGTGATGGATCTCAAAGACCTCAAAGGATATGAGGGAGTTAGTAGACATGCTAATGACTTTGCACAATCAATGAAGGAAGTTGATGAATAAGTGAAAATGACCTTAATGGAGGGCAATCAGAAGTTGAAGGAAAAAAGAGATGAGGGAAGAAGAGATTTGTGTTTTTAATTTGGTGATTTTGTAATGGTGTTCATGAATAAAGAAAGACTACAAAATGGGATACCTAGTAAGCTACAGATGAAAAGAATTGGACCTTGCAAGATATTGGCTAAGTATGGACCCAATGCTTACAAGGTGGAGTTGCCCAAGGAGATGATAATTTCTCCAATCTTCAATGTGAATGATTTGATCAAGTATAAGGGCCAGATAAGGATGAGTTGCAGTATAGTAGAGAGGTGCATAAGGATATGCGAGAGTTCAAGACTCTAGAACAAGTCAAGCCATAAGTGAAAAAGATATTGGATTCAAGGGTAAAGAAACACAAAGTCTATATAGAGCATCTAGTGAAGTGGAGACAACAACCAGATTTAGAAGCCACTTTGATAGCTAAGAGTGACTTCAAGAAGCATGGAATCAATGAGGATTTCCTAACACCATAGGTACCTTAACTTTATTATTGTAGGGGGAGGATGGTGCAGGAACACCCTAAGGTCTTTAGGAAGATCTTTAGACATTTTGGCTTGTAGGTTGGTTTGGCCAACCATCCATGAATAAGGACTATGTTATAAATTCTATAGCATGTTTTAGATGTGTTTAGTTTAGGAAAGATTAGGGTTTGTGTGGTTGAGTCAAAGTTGATTCTAGGGGTCTAGAACCTAGAAGTCAACCAAAAATTCAAACAGTTGACAAAAATTCCAAAATGGGAAGATTTGTAAGTTTTTAATCTTTTCAAGTCATTTGAGGTTATTTGGTAAGTTTTAAAACCAAATGGGACCATCAAAGTGGAGAAAGTGTCATTTTGACAAAAGTTGTCAAAGTTGTCATGACAACTTTTAAAAGTTGTTATGACAACATTTCCTAGATTTTAGGAATCAGCTCTTATGATGGAAAAATATTGACTAGAGGGTCTAGATATGAGGAATGAGAGTATATAAGGTGAATTAAACCCTAATCTGACACTTAGATTTCATATTGTATGGACTGGTTACTGAAAAGAACTAATTTGCAATGTAATTAAGCTATAGAGCTATCATCCATCACTTTTGTGGATTGAATGGATTGAATGAAAGCATGGAGAGTGTTTGAAATTTAATTCCCTAGACCTTTGTGGAATTAGATTAGTTATTTGTTCTTTCTATTTATCTTTTGTTTAGTTTCTTGTATTTTGTGAGTTCACTAGCCAGTTTTGGTCCAATCATGTAAAAGATGGCTTTTCTTGGTATTCCCATGGTTCAAACTCCATGACCACTTGGAATCCATTAGAACCTTGTATATAATTTGTATATATGGATTTTGGAGTGTGTGTGTGTGTGTGTGTGTGTGTGTGTGTGTGTGTGTGTTTGTGTGTGTGTGTGTGTGTGTGTGTGTGTGTGTGCAGGGGAAGCTTGAGAACATTCGGGCCCTAGGCAAGTATTGATTATTCTGGCTAGGGTAACTGAACAATGCAGAGGTAATGGAGGTTGCTGAGTGATTGGTATGTGCCAATCAAGAATAGAGGAGTGTGGGGGAATGAAGTACAGACCTTATTATGGAAGGAGAAGTTCTGAGGAACTCATTTGATCAGCTAAATAATCCCAAGAAACCAAACCAGTCTTCATGCCCTAGAAACCCTTATTTTTTAGGGGTTTGGTGGAAGTTCACTGTACGGACAGTGTGGGAGTTGGAGACCTAAAAAATCCATAAGGTGAGGAAAATCACACAAAGAATATGAAATTTTTTTCTAGGGGTGTTAAGGGATTTTAAGAGAAAATCTACATTTTTAGTGTTTAGGAGGGCTAATAGGCCTTAAAAGGCTACAAGGCCTAAGAGGCTAGTATTTTGGATCTCGATTGAAAAATGGGGGAAGGATCCACAAAATTGAATCCATAGAGGTTGGATTATACCTAAGAGGATTGAGAAAACCAACCCTTAAGGATTTGACACCATTGGAGTGGTAGGAGGCTAGTTGAGCCATGGATGCAAGAAGGTTATGGAGGAGAGATTAGTGAAGAGTTTGAAGTTGGTGGAGAGCTCCTAGTGAAATTGGGGATCAGAGAGGAATCCTCTAGTTAGCATAGAGATAGAGACCCTAAAGAAGACCAATAGAAAGTCCTAGAGAGAGCTAGAAGGCTCTAGGGGAGGAGCTCCCCATCAATCATGCATCTAGTTCATGGTGAGAAATGATAAGGTAGAGATCAGTCACCATAATTTTCTATAACATTGTGGGAAATTGATAAATCTGACCTCTTTGTATCTAGTCTTGATTGGCATAACCCAATATTAAGGGTTGAAAATGAAAATCCTAGATACAAAGGTAGTAGGATATGACATATTTCTGCTATTAAGGAATTGATGGATTTGACTAATTGATTAATGAACAAGTATATATCTTAAAAGTAACTAAGGATTGTTGTTGGAATGATAGATTTGAGAAATATTAGTGTAACTTGAAAATAATTGGGAGGCTATGAGCCTTGAAACTATGGTTTCCAGCTACCGGGAGGTCACACACTGAAATCATTTTGGATCTGGGATCTTGGTACTTGTAACTCCCGATGGTGAAATTATGAGCATCTTAGGAAAAAGTTATCTTTTTAGGTACAAGTAAAGATTTGACTTCACCCCTCTTTTGGTCAAGATTGGAGAAAGATTAGTGTACCTTGAAATGAATTAGGAGGTTATGAGCCTTGAAACTATGATTTCCAGCCACCATGAGGTCACAAATCAAAACTATTTTGGATCTAGGATCTTGGTACTTTTAACTCTTGACTATGAAATAATGAGCATCTAAGGAACTGATGAACTATAACTGATTGAATGTTTGAAGTTGGTAATTTGATGATCACCAAGCTACAAAAAGTAAATGCAAGAAATTAAATTGGTTAATGTATTATATTGTCATTGATGTCAACTTGATATAATCTGATTGGTCATATACATATTGTCATAGAATTCAAGAAAACAAATAGATAAATTTTATGTTATCTGTAAAAATAAAAATCTAGTGTACACCGACTGACAATAAACACCATTAGATAGTGCACATCAATGGATAGAGAACCCCAAGCAGTCATAGTGTATACTGAGCACCATGACCCAGAGCATAACTAAAGTGAACCCTGAGAAGATTCATAGTATTAACCGATAGACAAACACTGACTGATAGTACTGATGCCTGAGGAAAACTGGAGTCAATGACTGAGAAAACTAAGAGTTGATCACTAATCATAATTGAGTTAGAAAAATGACAAAACACTTAGCTGGTAGGAGCTAAAGATAGAGTTAACTGATTGATTACTTTGTTTTTATCAACCAGTTGAACTAAAGATTTAAAGATAGTTTTATTCCCAATTTTCAAGGTGAAATCTATGGGATAAAACTGAAGAAAGCTTTAAAGAAATGCATGGTGAGACTTGCAGATTAAGAAATCTATCTACTTTAAGGACAAGAAAGACAAATTGATGAAATGATGAAATCATTTCAATATAAAGAGACAATAAATTCATTATGAAGAAGATGAATGTTGAATATAATTCTGGGGAAGATAGAAGTCTTCATATAGATCTGATCATACAGGCTCAAGAATAGAGCCAAGAATTCTACAGACACCAAGCAACAGAGAATCAACAACATTCACCGAGTAGAAAGAAGTGGAGAAAAGGAACTGAAGAGAAAATTGATCAGAAGAGTTATTATGGACTTACAATAGATCTGAACATCTGAAAGATTAGGTTGTATTTATGAACATATTATATATTGTTTCAATTTAACTAGTGATTTTAGAAAATCTCTTAACCGAGTGGCATTTAACCATACCCATTATATTATGATACATCCTAAGGAGTATCAAAAGGTTTTCATATTGACAACATAGTGAATGCTGGGTCAAGTGATAAACTGTTAGTTTTAAATCCTCTAACAAGGTCACACTTAACAGTGTGTTTGTAACCTTTAACAGGGTTGGCTCTTCACTGAGCTCACTTTAGAAAAGTGAAAATTTTGGGTTACTAGTCCCAAGTGGTTTTTCCCTTAACAAGGTTTCCACATTAAAAATCCATGTGTAAAATGTGTATATGGCTCATTTCTTTGATTTATTGATTTACACATTACTAAAGCAGGATTGATCGGTAAACACTAAGTTTATTTACTGATATTTGGTAAATACTGGGAAGGGATAAACTACAATTCGACAAAGCTTAAGAAAAAGATAAATAGAGTATTCACTAAGAAGTATAAATTTTTTAAGATTAATTAAAGGCGTATTCTTGTAGGACTGAAGATAACTAGAGGTATTATATTTATGATATAAATTTTTGATTGGATTATTGGATTAATTTTTGAGGTCACTGATTGACCTTCCCCCCCTCCCCTCTCAGTTATTCTAACAATTGGTATCAGAGCTAGTGTGCTTGGAAGAGATTTTAAAGACTCGACGTAAAGATCAAAAGATGAGTAAAAGGGATGTGCCTAAGTTTGACAAGGATAAATACCCCACCTATTAGGTATTAGAAATGATGTCACACAATACTTGATACTCAATTTGTGTTACCTATTGGACCTTTGATAGTTGATCAATTGACAAATAAATGTGAACACAATTGTATGATGATATAACTTGCCTCTTCACTCTTTGATGCTATATTTGAAGATTTCAAATCATGCACCACTGCAAAGAAAATGTGGGACAAACTCAAGCTAGTACATGGAGGAGATAAAAATGTGTTGAGGGCTAAAGAGGAAAGCCTAAGAGGAAAGTTTGATGACCTAAGAATGAAAGAAGGAGAAAACATCACTCTATATAGTAGAAGAATTAAAGATGTTGTAAATTCTATTTGAGGATTAGGAGGTGTACTTGAAGAAAAAAAAGTGGTAAATAAAATTCTAAGAACCGTACTACATGTTTATGCTACTAGAGTATCTTCAATTCAAGAAATGAGAGCAGTAGAAAATAAAAATGTTACTCTTGATAGTTTGATTGGTAGACTTATTTCATTTAAGATAAATAACTTTGACAACAGTTTCTTACCAACTATTGAGTCTGCATTCAAATCTTCTCTGAAAATAAGTAAATAAAGTCATAAACACACTATGAGAAAAGATAGTGAAAGTGATAGTGATGAACAAGATCTTGATGAAATTGAAGCACTAATGGAAAGAAGATTGCAGAGAGGCAAAGGTTGATACAAAGGTAAATTACCATTGGTATGTTTTAATTACAAAAAAATTGGTCACTTTTCTGCTAGATGTCCTAACAAAAGAAAAGATGATAGATCTTATGAAAACAAGTTTGACAGAAGTGATGATCAAGACGACCGAAGCAACCGACACTCTGAGAGAAGAGATAACCATGACTACAAGGACAAAGGAAAGAATGCTTATTACCTGGCTGAGAACAAAGCTGAAAATACTGACACCAAATCAGATGAATATATTGAGGTAGTATTTGTTTCTATGAAGGATGATTCAGACAAAGAAGAAAGGTATGTAGAAATTGCACTCATATCTAAGGTTATTAAAAATGATGTCTAGATTATTTATAGTGGTTGTACTCACCACATGAATGGAGATAAGGAAATGTTTGAAACTTTTAAATATTATAATAGTGAATCAATTAGGATGGGTAATGACTCACCTTGTCCAGTTGAAGGTAAAGGAACCATCATGTTGAATAATCTAATCAGATGTGAAAATGCATATTAGGTGAAAGGACTTAACTATAATCTATTGATTATTTCACATCTGAATAACATAGGACACCTAGTTGAATTTGAGAACAAAAAGGAAAATATCTTTAATGAAATAGGAAGGTTGATCGGTACTGGTGACCAAACAAAAGGTAACCTATTCTATCTTGATAATATTGAGACCACTTGTTTATTGGATAGAAATGAATACATTTGGTTGTGGCATAAAAGGTTATGTCATGTGAATTTTGAAAACATGGTTAAGATAAGCAATAAAAGAAAAGTAAGAGGCTTACCAAACATGTCAAAGCCCGACCATGTCATGTGTAAGAATTGTCAAAAGGGTAAAATGACAAAGTCTAGTTTCAAGAGAAAAATCTACACATCTAATGTTATTCTATAATTAGTCCATACTGACTTATGTGGACCATTGAGTACAAAGAGCTATTATGATGATAGATACTTCATTCTCTTTGTTGATGATTATTCTATAAAAATGATGGTTATGTTCTTAAAAGACAAATCATAAGCATTTAAGATGTTCAAATGGTATAAAGCTATAGTTGAAAAGAAAATTGGAAAGGAACTGAAATGTCTAAGATCACATAGAGGAGGAGAATTTATTTCTGATGAATTCACTAACTTTTGTAATGAGCATGGAATTTAAAGATAGGTTTATGCACTAAGAAAACCACAACAAAATGGGATTGCTGAAAGAAGGAATAGATCAATCATTGATTGTGCCGGAACACTGATGATTGAAAAATGCATCACATAGACATTCTGGAGAGAAGTTGTCAGTATTGTTATCTATGTATTGAACTGAGTTCAATTAAATAAGGACACCAATAAGACACCTTATGAGCTATGGTATGGATACACACCAAATGTAAGTTACTTTAGAATTTTTGGAAGTTAATGTTATATATTGAAAGATGATAGAAATGGAAATATTGACTCCAAAAGTGATGAAGGAATATTTATAGGCTATCCTACCAAATGCAAATCTTATAAATGTCTTAAAAAATCCTATAACAGAATCATTGAAAGTGCAAATGTCAAAGTGGATGAATTTTCTGAGAGAAATGAAGAGGAAATTAGAAAGGAACCGAAAGATTACAATAGGCTAGTATACAATGAAGAACCTAACATTCTACCTGAGCAACAATGTATTTCTACCAAGTGAAAGAACAATGCAACCAAGCAACAAGATGCACACACCAAAAATTAGGAAAATGCTTACAATACTTAACCAAGCGATGATGAAGAACAAAATAAAGGTCAAGATGATTATAAGAATGATCGACAAATATCTAAAATTGTACTTTCCAAGTATTTTAGAAGACACCGTCTACAAAACCAGATCATAGGAGATAAAAGAGATGGAATGAGAACAAGAAGTAAGTCATTGAATGTGAGATGTTTGATTTATGATTTTGAGCCTAAATCTGTTAATACTGGACTTAAGAATCAGGAATAGGTTAGGGAAATGAATGAAGAGATTGAATAGATAGATAATAACAAAACATGGACATTAGTACCTAGACCGAGTGACAAAAATGTCATTGGTACCAAGTAGATATTTAGAAAAAAATTGAATGAGAATGGAGAAGTCACAAGTAATAAAGCAAGACTGGTATGCAAAGGGTATGCACAAGAAGAAGGTATTGACTATGGAGAAACCATTGCATCCATTGCTAGAATAAAAGGAGTAAGAATTCTACTTTCTTATGTTGTATTCAAAGGATTCAAGGTTTACCAAATGGATGCAAAATTTGCATTTCTAAATGGAATTCTAGAAGAAGAGGTATACATTGAACATCCTGAATGGTTTGTTGATCCCAACAAGAGGGACATGGTATGTAGACTACAAAAAGCCTTGTATGGATTGAAATAACAACTGATAGCATGGTATGAAATACTTCACTCTTATCTCATAAGTATTGGATTTGTAAGAACAAGTGATAATAACAATCTATATTTGAAAGGAGATACTAATGATAAGATCTTGATTGCTGAAATATTTGTTGATGATATCATATTTGGAGGTAATGATATGTTATACAAATCATTTTCTAATGAAATGAGAAAAGAATTTGAGATGTCAATGTTTGGAGAGATCAATTTTTTCTTGGTCTACATGTTATACAACATGATGCAAGCATCTACATCACACAATCTAAATACATCAAAGAAGTGCCGAAGATATTCAAAATGGATGAATCCAAACCAGTTGGAACACCTATGGAAACCAGATGCAAATTGAGAAAATAATACAAGCCAAACAAGGTAAATCAGACCTTATATAGATCTATGATTGGAAAACTAATGTATCATGTACACATAAGACTAGATATAGCACATGCAATTGGAATAGTTGCAAGATTCTTTGCTAATCCCAAGGAATCAAACATGACTGTTGTCAAGACAATTCTGAGATATCTAAAGAATACCAAAGACTATGTCTTGTGGTATAATAAAGAAACAACCTTTGAGATACACATTTGTACTGATGTTGATTGGGTAGGAAACATAGATGAAAGAAAGAGCACAACAGGAGGAGCATTCTTTATGGGTGACACACTTGTCACATGGATAAGTAAAAAGTAAGGATGCATATCTCAATCAACTGCCGAAGCAAAATATGTGGCTACTCCTGCAAATTTCTCTAACATTGCATGGATCAATAAATTACTAAAAGGTATGAATATGGATGTTCTTGAACCAGTGATTATCTATTGTGATTTTACTAGTGCAATAAACATTTCAAAGAGCCATGTAATGCATGCTAAGACAAAGAACATAGCTATTAAGTATCATTACTTAAGGGAAAAAGTACAAGAAAAAGAAGTGATACTAGAATATGTAGAATCCAAAGAAAAATTAGTAGACATATTCACAAAGCCACTCCCAAAAGATACATTTGATTACCTAAGGAAGAGACTAGGGGTCTAACCCTTGTCAATTGGTCACTAAGCTGACTAGAAGGCTACATCAACCTACACACAATCAGAAGATCATTCATGTTGATGCAAGCTGAGATATGGACTGTAAGGATATATTAGTATACAGAAAGGTACGTATTTGCACTGAACACGAGAGAAATTGTTGGCTATTACAGAGCTAAATTGCTAATGGAGAGAAAATTCAAAGGATATATTTTAGTTTGGCATTGTTGTCAAACAGAAAGATTATATCCATATGAAATATCCATCAAGGAAAAGTACATCCTGAGGGAGAGAGATATTCAAATATGAAATATCATGATCATCTAGGGAAAGAAAAGAAATATCCATCAAGGAGAGGAACAGTCAAAGGTAGAGAAAGATTCAAAGAAACAACCATCCATCCAAGGGAGAGAATTGAAGAAAAGTTAACACTACATATTTATCCATAAAAGGGAGAGACAAATACAAAATTTCTTACACCTATCCATGAAGGGAATGAAGGAAAGAAAGCACTCTACAAGAATCAAATCTAAGCTAGAAGAGCTTACCAAGAGCCAGATATTTCAATTGGTTATAGAAAAATAAATTTTGCATGTTTTACATTACATATTTCATATTGAGATGTTAGTATTGTTAGAATTTAATCTTTCCTTGGTTGAAATTATGTTATTAAAGAATAAACTAAGGCATCCTATATTGTATTTGTCCTCTAGTCCATGTAGGAGGATATGTCACATTTTTGTAATTCCTTTAATACAGAAATTAGATATTCCTCCTTAAGAGGAATCTCACTTTTAGCACACACACAATGTGGATGTGGCATGCATAGAAGATGGGAGTTACATGAAAACTCCTTCACTTATCTCTATTTAAGAGATGCCTCTCACACACTTGCTCAATAATCTTCTCTTCTTCCCTGCTTCTCCTCATTCTTAAAGTTGCTCTTAATATTGTATTGAACTCATCCTCTCATTCCTTAGGATTTATGCCATATTCATATTATTCACAAGGGGTTTGTTCTCATTTTTTCCCCTTTCAAATCCTTGTGTTCTTGTCTTGGTTCATGGATCATTGTGGTGATCTTGATGGTTGATATATTGAAAGAAAATCTCTCTCTCTCTCTCTCTCTCTCTCTCTCTCTCTCTCTCTCTCTCTCTCTCTCTCTCTCTCTCTCTCTCTCTCTCTCTCTCTCTCTTATTATTTGGTAAATCTCTTCCATTGCATACTCTAGATTGGATTCTTTCCTTCTCTTTTTTATTTTACTTTATATTTCTCACATGGTATCAGAGCTGGTTTAATCCTTTCTTTTGAGTGTGCATGCAAGATAGCTGAAAGATATCTCGGTTGTGAAGGAGAAAGAATTTTTTTTCCTATATAAATCTTTCTTTCATGCTTTCTTTTATTGTGTATTGCAAACCTAACGTTTCTTTTAATTCTAACCTTTTCTAAATGGCTTGCCGCCAAATCTAATCTTTTTCATCTCTTTTTCAAGTTTCTTTATATATCTTTGTCTCCCTCTGTCGGGCAACCGCAAGGGACTCATAGTTTGCATATTCTATATTAAATCCATATTTTAATCTACATATCTAACATTTTATCTACAGATTTAGACTCTCTCTACTTACATTTTATTTTGTTTATTCATATCTTGTTTTTATCTCTAATTCATAATCTCTACTAACATTTTTTTTAGCATCTAATTTATTTTATTATCTCTATTTATTTATAGTCTGTTGTTAGATTTTTTTTTCTCGTATTCTT
>MU223927.1:258646-271867 GCA_018584345.1 Thuja plicata | reverse complement strand
TATATATATATATATATATATATATATATATATATATATCTGTGTCTATGTGTGTGTGTGTTCCTTTTGTTCTAGCGCAACTTTACTATTCCTTTCATAGCACACATTACCTTTGAAAGTTTAAAAATTTCAAGCTTTTATTACTCTTTGCACAGATTACATTTTGTTATCCATTTATATTGCACAACTTTTTTCAGATATAGTTCTACAGACTATAATATATATTGTGTAGACTATATAGAATATTGGTTTCATCCATTTATATTGTGCAATTTATTCTTCCAAGTGCAACATATTATATCTTTTAAAAACTTCCTTCATTGCATAGCCTAGACCATTCCAAATTGGCGTAGTCATCGAGATTCATTACCTTGCATAGCATATAATGATTCTTTGCCTCACGTAGCTCCTTTATAACTTTTAAATCTTCCTACACTTTAATCTTTTAAAAATTTGTTCTGCTATAAGTTTTTTGTTATCATTTTTTTCATATCCTTTGAATCATTTTTGCAGAAAACATTTTACTTCTGCAGTCAAACATTTTTCTTTGTGTATCTACCTCTAGTGGTTGGTTTTGCAACATTTACATCTGGTTTCTCAATTGATTCTTTTTCTCACAAGGAGAATACTCTAAACTTGTCTAAGTTTAGTTTTTTTCAAGTTCAAAGCATCTTTGACTCATTCAAACTTTAATTTCTTTATCTTATTGGTTAATAATTAACAATCTACTTTTATTTTTTTCATTTGTTCATCTAATTAGTATATTGGTAATTATTTATTCATAGAGCTTCTCTCCTATCTCAAATCTGTTATTTAGTTTAATTCTTGTTTATTTATTTAAAAAATTTGGTCATATATTTTTTAATCAAATAGTTTAATCATCCATACATTTTTCCTGCTATATATTAATTCAAATTGTTTCATTCCTAAGATTTTTATATAATTTCTAACCAAATTCTATTGTTGGTTATGTAATTCTTTGTAATTAAAATTTTTTCCGCCATTTAATCTATAAATTTTAATTTTTTTTAATACATTTATTTAACCATTCAATTGAGAGTTAACACTAACTTAAATTTATTTTTCTTAATCTTTATCATTATAAATTCACTATTATTCTCTTTGTTTAAGCTAATTTTATCATTAATCATGTCTACTCTAATTTGGGAAATTAAACAAATAGTTCTAATTATCATCAATGGAAAACTCGTGTTTCCTTTCTATTATATTTTAAACACTTTCTTTAAGTTTCTACAGATTCTTCTATTGAACCATTTGATGGAAGAGTACCAAGATTGGTTTGCACTCACTCACCTAAGGTCTTAACTTGACTTAGTCCACCTAGGATACCAATTCCCTTATAGAATCCACCAAATGCTTGAGTCTTCACACCGCAAGTATATTCCAAATCTACACTATGAGTTAGTTTCTTTTTGCCCAATCTTGAAAGTTTTCCACCATTGAAAGTGCTCTTTACCTCTGTACTCCCTTGGATTATTCCAAGCTCAATTTTCCCCTAAAATCCATACAAGTGCTACAAAGGACATGTACACCTTCAAGAAATCCATATGACATCTTTTGAATCCTATTTGAATGGGTCTTCTATACCAAAGTGATCAAGTTCTACCTTCACAATGCTTTTGAACCTATTTGTCCTAGTAGCCCTATTACCCCTATCCAAAGGGTTTGTCTGGTTTCTTGTAAAAAAATTCCACACAACCATAAACAATAACTTAGAGCTCAGATACCCTTTTCCAATGCCTTAAATATTTTCAAGGCTCTAGCTCCTCAAACCATTTGTACACTACTATCCTGAAATGTAGGTCTTTTAGGCCTATTTTCAAGCATTAACAGTGACACACTGATTTCTTGCTAAAAAATTATCAAGATGGTTTGGATAGGATCTAGGCTCATAGGAAGGGATTAATTATACCCTAAGGCTCTTGGAACCACACTTGGTTTCTTTCCCTCACACACTCCTTTGCAATGACACTTGATTCTTACTCTGTTACACCCCTAACTGGACAAACATTGTTTGCCTAGGGCATAACTCTAAAAATAGTAGCTCAACTCTTCAGGACCTCTCCTTGCATATATACACTGTACATAGGCTCCCCTAAAATTTTCATCTACCCTTAGGAGATTCCCACAATTATATTTCATGGGGGAGTCATGGAAACACAAACTACTCTAAACTGAACCAACAGACTCCCTAAATCCTAAATAATTTATTAATGCTACTCAACTAAATCTATAGTAATTGCATAATAAATTAAAAATCCTTGTATCTACCTACTAAAAAGAAATCTGACATTACATCGATCATTTCAATTCATCTAAATTTTTTGTAACTCAAAATGCTCGAATATTGCTAACAAGACAGAATTGCAGAGATTCTTACTATTCAAAAAATTTCTTACAGTCTCCTCCTCTCAGGAAATGAGTCATGTACATCCTTAAGATTATTCTTCCATGTTTCTAAGAATTATCCACTAATTTCCCACTCCTACAATGAGGGGTATCTAATGTTGTTGAGTTGCATGCAACATTTGCAAAAAGTTACAAATGTTGTCATGACAACTTTTGAGCATCTTTGCATTTATGCCTCATTCCTATCTTTTAGTTCCTCTAACCCATATGGCTCAATGAAAAAACATCATAAAATATTATAAAATCATGTTTCTTTCTATGCTAAGGTCTAGGATACATTTAGACCAAATTTCCCATTTAGACCAAAACTATGCATTAAAGTAACCTAACTAGACTAGGTTGGATTAGATACTAACTATCCATCCACCTAGTAAAACACCTTAGAAGACCTACTAAGGTCCAAAATAAACACACAAAATGAATTTTCCAAGGTCAGTTACAATCCAAAACATCTAGGGTTTAGTAGGTATCCTAGGTGCTCCTGCACCATCCTCCCTCAGTGAAAGATTTCAATCCATCCTTGGATTGAGTAACTCAGGATCAATGCCAAAAATTTTGAATTCTGACTCCTTTATCCATGTTACATCTACATCTAGTTGTCCTTACCACTTCACTAAGTGTTATTTGTAATCCTTCATCCTATTTTTCTTGTAAATTCTAGATTCCAATATGCAGTCTGCCTTCTTGACTGGTGTAGAGGGAAAATGGAGTTCTTCTACCTCTTAGATGACTTCATTCAAGCTCTGATCTAGATTAGGGATTGGTCCCTTGTATATAACCAAGTCTGAAATTTTAAAGACATGTGACAAGCCATTGTTCTCTGGTAACTCCAATTTGTAAGCATTTTCTCCATACTTGTCTAGTATAGTGCACGGGAAAATTCTTCTCATCTATAACCTATGTGGAATTGATTTATGTAGTCTAGCCTTGTTGACATGTACCATCAATAGATCCCCAACCTTTAATTGAACATTATTTTTTTCCTTCATCAACCTTACTCTTGATCTTCTCAGTATTGTTAGTCAGTGTCTTCCTGACTGTGTCATGAACCTCTGCATAGCATAGGAAATGTCCTCATCATATCCACTCCCTTTAAATCCATCCTTTAGTTCTCTAAGTTCATAAATGCCTCTAGGGTGTAGACCATAGACAATTTCAAAAGGACTCTTACTAGTAGTCCTATTCCCAGTGTCATTGTAAGCATATTTAGCTTGACCTATGAGTTGGTCCCATGTCTGCCCATACTTTTTGTTAAGCATCTTAGGAGATTACCAAGACTTATATTGAATACCTATGTTTGACCATCAGTTTGAGGATGGTATGTAGATCCAAAGGATAAGTTGGTGCCTAAATAAGTGACTCATAAACTTGGTGTCTCTGTCCAACACAATGCTCAAGGGAAATCCATGTATTTTGACTACCTCTTTAAAGAAAAGAGAAGCTATTTGAATGCAATCATCGATTTTCTTGTAGGGCACAAAGTGAGCCATTTTACTAAATCTGTCCACTATTACATAGACACTATCCATTCCCTGTCTTGAATTAGGCAATCCAACCAAAAATTCCATGCTCAAGAATTCCCATGGTCTAGTTGGGATAGGAAGTGGTTGATATAGGCCAGCATTAGTAGATGTTCCCTTGGCCTTCTGACACACAATACAACTTTCCACATATTTCATAATATCAACATTCATCTTTGGCCAAAAGTAAAATCTATGAACAAGTTATTGTGTCTTACTTACCCCAAAATGACCACTTAATGCACCATTTTGTTTCTCCCAAATAAAATTCTCCCTTATAGACTCTCTAGGGAGACATAGTTGACTTCCTTTAAATAGGAGATTACTTTGCAAAGTATATTCAAAATATTTACTATGAAAGTGGTTCTTATATTCTTGACATACCTTATAGATGTCTACAAAGTCTTCATCATCACCATATATATATTTGAAGTTGTCTATTCCCATGCTCTGCAGTTGTATCTCATGGACAATAAGGGCTCTTCTACTCAAGACATCTACAACCTTGTTCTGCGATCCCTTCTTTTGTTTGATATTGAATGTATATGCTTGCAGGTATTCAACCGACTTCATATGCTTTAGACTCAATTTATCTTATGACTTCAAGAAGATTAGGGCTTGATTGTCTGGATAGACTATGAACTCCTTTGGAAGAAGGTAATGCCTCCACTTTCTTATTGACTAGACTAGAGCATACATCTCTAGGTCATAAGAAGAATATTTCTTCTTAGCTTCACTTAGTTTCTTAGAGTGGAAGGTCACTACTCTTCCCTCTTGGCTCAAGACTACACCAATGGATACATTGTTGGCATCACATTCCACTGCAAATATCTTTTCAAAGCTTGGAAAAACCAAAATTGGTTGGGTTGCAATCTTCTTTTTCAGTAGCTCAAAACCATGGTTAGCTTGTTCATTCCAAATAAACTTCGTCTTCATGCCTCCTTTAATAGTGTCCAACATTGGAGCACAAATTACACTAAATTTATTAATAAAATTTCTATAGTACTATGCTAGGCCATGAAAAATTCTTACCTCAGTGCTTGTTCTTGGAGTAGGCCAGTTGATGATGGTATCCACTTTACTAGGATCCATCTTTAAGTTACCCTGAGATAGCACAAAACTGTGGTACACTAACTCTATCTTGATGAACTCCCACTTTTCTAAGTTGATCATCAACTTCTCCTCCTGTAGCTTCTTAAAAAATATTTCAAGGTGTTTGAAGTTCTCTTCCCTTGTCATACTATAGAAGAGTATATCATCTAAGTAGACCATTACAAACTTTCCATTGTAATCTTTTAGTACCTCATTCATCAACCTCATGAATGTTGATGGGGAATTTGACAACCCAAATGGCATGACAAGCCACTCATATAGTCCTTCTATAGTCTTGAAGGCTATTTTCCATGCATCCCACTCATTTACCCTTATTTGGTGATAGCCACTCTTTAGGTCTATCTTTGTAAAGTACCTTGCTCCTCCTTGACAGTCCATTAGGTCTTCTATCCTAGGGATATAGAACCTATACCTAATGGTGATCCTATTGATTTCTCTGGAGTCTATACATAACCTCCAAGTTCCTCCCTTTTTAGGTTCTAGGATAGTGGGCACGAAACAAGGGCTAATGCTCTTTCTTTTATGGCCTTGTTCTAGTATCTATTGCATTTGTCTAGTAATTTCCTCAGTCTGTTGAGGAGTCATTTTATAGGCTTCCTTATTGGGTAGGGTAGCTACTAGTATTAGGTCTATCTTATGGATTATAGACCTCTTGAGTGGCAGGGTTGATGGTTGTCCATCACTCACTATTCCTTCATACTTCTCTAACATCTCTTGGACTTCTTTTGGTACCTCTATCCTCTTCTCTATTTTTGTCTACAACTTCCTTTGGCTTTAACACCAATGCAACTCCAACTCCTTCTCCTTCTTCTAAAGTATCTAAGAAATATTTTTCACTCACCATGAGAACATTGGGACCTATTGTCTTCAATTCTGCATCCTCCAACAGTGACTGGATTTTATATGTCACATTGTCCTTGAAAGAATATGAATTTTTCACTCCATCATGCATGACCTTCCTGTCGAATTGCCATGGTCTACCTAGGAGAAAGTGAAAAGCATCCATAGGTAGTACATCACATAAAAAATTATCCTTATATCTCCCAATTAATAATTCTACCCAAGCTTGTTCATTAACTACGACATATTGTCCTTTGTTTAGCCGAGTGACCTTATAGGGACTGGTGTGGGGTATCCTTGTCATTTTCAATTTACTGACTACCTCCTCTGACACTATGTTGTTAGTTCACTCTTTTTTCACCTCCTTGAGAGGTACTTCCCTTCTCTAGACACCTATATGCTAGATTTCCTAACTAATTACAGTGATAACACTTCATATTGGAAAAACAGTTGCCTTTTCCTTGACTATTGCCTCTTCCTCTATTATTAGAGTGCTTCCCTCTACTTGAACTTCCTCTATTGAAGTTTCCTTCATGTTTTTCAGTGATATTAGTCTCTACTTGTACTTTAGATTTAGAGTTTCTTCCACCATAACCACTTCTTTGTCCTTTGTTATCTCTTCCTCTACCCCTTCCTCTTGAAGTGCTTGAATCTTGTTTCTTCTTAAAATTGTCTTCCACCTTGATAGAAATTTGGTGGCATTTCTGAACTATGTCTGCAGTCAAAAGACTCATCTCATCTTGAATGGTCCATTTATGTCAATTAACATACCTTTCTACCTTCACCTCCTCATCCTCTGCTACTGTTGACCTCATACAAAGTCTCTGAAATTTTTTAGTGTATGAGTTGAAATCTAGGTCCTTTTTTCTTGAACCTTACTTCTTTTGTGTAACTGGATTTTGTAATCCTCAGGGATGTAAGCATCTTTGACTCTTGCTACCATAGCCTTCCATAAGGCAATGGGCCTTTTCCCTTCTTTCTCTCTCTCATCTTGGATGAGTTTCCACCAAGTGAGAGAAGACCCTCTCAATCTAGCTTTGGAAAATATCACCTTTTGAGCCTCAGTGTTACTATCACACTCAAAATGGTTTTCTAGTCTCTCTATCCAAACAAGGACTACCTCCGGTTCCATTTTTCCACTAAAAATGTGAACTCCTTCTAATGCTTTCCCACTCATAGCCTTTAGGGATTTCAAGAATGGTTCTTGGTCAGGGAAATGGTTAGCTTCAGGGAATTCATCTTCAATGGCAATATCTTTGCCTTTCCCTTCAACTTTGTCCTTCACTTCATCTTCTTTTACATCAACTTCATCCACTTTTTTCTCCAATTGAGCCAATCGATCTTAAAGAATCCTATTCTCCTCCTCTTTTTCATATACCTTCTTTTCCAACTCAGAATCAATCACCATTGTTGACTCTCCAACTGATTCTTTTGGTTGAATCATTAACCACAAGCCTGATCAAAAGAGGCTCTGATACCAATTTGATGGAAGAGTCCCAAGATTGGATTGCACTTACTCACCTAAGGTCTTAACTTGCCTTATTCCACCTAGGATCCCAATTACCTCCTATAATCAACCAAAGCCTTGATTCTTCACACCACAAGTATATTCCAACTCCACACTATGAGTTAGTTTCTTTGTGCCCAATCATGAAAGTTTTCCACCATTGAAAGTGCTCTTTACCTCTGTACTCCCTTGGATGATTCCAAGCTCAATTCTTCCCAAAAATCCATACAAGTGCTACAAAGGATATGTCCACCTTCAATACATCCATATTAAATATTTTGAATCCCATTTGAATGGTTCTTCTATTCCAAAGTGATTGAGTTCCACCTTCACAATGCTTTTGAACCTATTAGGCCTAGTAGCCCTATTAGCCCTATCCAAAGGGTTTTTTTGGTTTCTTGTCAAAAAATTCCACACAAGCCTAAAAAATAACTTAGGACTCAGATACCCTTTTCCAAGACCTTAAATATTTTCAATGTTTTAGCTCCTCAAACCATCCATACACTATTGTCCTTAAATGTAGCTCTTTTAGGCATGTTTTCATGAATTAACAGTGACACACTGATTTCTTGCTAAAAATGTACAAATATCATTTGGATAGGATCTAGGATCATAGGAAGGGATCAATTATATCCTAAGGCTCCTAGAACCACACTTGTTTTCTTTCCCTCACACACTCCTTTGTAATGGCACTTGATTCTTACTCTGTTACACCCCTGACCGGACATACATTGTTCACCTAGGGTATAAATCTAAAAATAGTAGCTCAACTATTAAAGACCTCTCCTTACATATATACACTTTACATGGGTGCCCCTAAAACATTCATCTACCCTTAGGATATTCCCATAGTTATATTTCATTAGGGAGCCATGGAAACACAAACTACTCTAAACTGAACCACCAGACTCCCTAAATCCTAATCAATTTAATAATGCTACTAAAATAACTCTATAGTATTTTCACAATGAATGAAAGAGTCTTGTATCTACCTAATAAACACAAATATAAAATTACATCAATCATTTCAATCCATCTAAATTGTCTATAACTCAAAATGATCAAATATTGCTAATAAGATAGAATTTCAGAGCTTCTTACTATTCAAAAACTTGCTTACAGTATCCTCCTCTTGGGAAATAAGTCACATATATACTTAAGATTCTTATTAAATTTTTCTAGGAATTATCCATTAATTTCCCACTCATACAATGAGGGGAGTCCAATGTTTTCGAGTTGCATGCAACATTTGCAAAAAGTTGCAAATTTTGTCATGACAACTTTTGAGCATCTTGGAATTTATGCCTCAATCTTATCTTTCAGGGCCTATAACCCATATGATTTGATCAACCAACATCATAAAATATTATAAAATCATATTTCTTTCTATTCTAAGGTCTAGGGCACATTTAGACCATATTTCCCATTTAGACCAAAACTATGCATTAAAGTAAGCTAACTAGACTAGGTTGGATTAGATACTAACTATCCATGCACCTATTAACACACCTTACAAGAACTACTAATGTCCAAATTAAACACACACATTGACTTGGCTAAGGTAATTTACAAGCCAAAACATATAGGGTTTAGTAGGTAGCCTAGGTGCTCCTGCACCACCATCTACCTCTCCTTGGCAAGTAGAAAATGATGCATGGAAAATAAAGAATGAAGAAGCTCTTGGTTTGATTGATCTCTCAATGGTTCCTGACCTTTATGTCTTAATTGGAAATTGTACCAAATCCCATCAAGCATGGGATATTCTACAACAGACCTATGACAACTCATCAAAATCTGGTAAGATTCAACTGCAAGACAACTTGGAGGACTTGAGGTATAATGATTTTAAAAACATAGATGAGCTTTTACTCAACTTTGATGCAATTAAAAATCAACTAAGTGGTTTTAATTTTAGTTTAAGTGATATTAGATTAATCACTATTATTCTTAAGAAATGCCTTCCTAAAGAGTTTCAACAATTTATCAGTAACATTCACTCTCAACTTGCTATTCCTACTTTAGCTCCTCATTTAACTTATGCTATCTTTCAAAACTTATTACATCGAGAGGAGGAAAAATTATTGGAATTTGGTACTATAAAATCTTTTGAACATGCTTTTGTTTCTAAAACTCAAAATCAAAGTAATAAATATCATACTTCTAATAATAATCATCATAAAAATAATTATTCCAATAACAATAATAATTATCGTAACAATAATTATCATAATAATGGTTATTCAAATAACAATAATCATAATAATAATTATTCAAACAATAGGTCTAATTCTAGGTCACCATACAATAATAATAACAATAATTACAATACTAAACAAAATAGAAAACCACATTGTACTTATTGTAGTAAATATGGTCACCTAACTAATGTTTTTTTTAAAAAGCAAAATGATAAGAATCCCACCAATAACAATAATCAAAATAACTTCAAATCTCAAGGTAATCAATCGCGTCATGATTTTACTATTTTTTATAAAGCTTCTCATGCATTAGAAAGGATTATTGATAGTGGCGCTTCTCATCATATTACATCTCATAGAGAAGTATTTGATTCTTTGCAGCCTGATACTACTAACATTCCTATTCAATTAGCTAATGATCATAGTTGCAAATTTTATGGTTTTGGTGATGTTAATGTTCCAAATGGAAAGTTACACAATGTTCTTTATGTTCCTGAATTGAAATCTAATCTTCTTTCAGTTGCTCAATTATGTCAAGATTACAAAGTGAATTTCATAAGGATATGTGTTATATTATTGATCCTAACACTGATCATGTTGTTTCTAATGCTAATATAGATCATGATAAATTTTATGAGTTTTCCACTTCAAGGTACTCTTTGAAAGTGAATATTGATTTCAATATATGGCATGAAAGACTTGGACATTTGAATTCTGATTATGTCACTTTGATGCAAAAATCTAACATGGTTAAAGGTTTACCTCATATTGTTCCATCTAAAATTAGATGCTGAGGGTGCATGAGTGGCAAAATGAAAAGGGAGCCCTTCCCTCATGGTACTTCATGGAGGGCATCTCATAAGTTACATTTTATTAATAGTGATCTTTTGGGTCCAATGGAGAACATCTCCATACAAATTTAAAAGTATGCTCTTACCTTTGTGGATGATTTTACTAGAATAATTTGGATTTATTTCTTACATACTAAAGATCATGTTCTTGACACCTTTGTTGAATTTCATATGTTATTGGAAAGGCATTCTGGTTCTAAACTTAAAATTCTTAGAACAGATAATGATAATGAATATGTTAATAATGATTTTCATTCTTACATAAAATCTTTTGGTATAAAACATTAGATTACCATTCCTTATACACCACAACAAAATGGTTTGGCAGAAAGGAAGCATAGAACTATTTTGGAAATGGATAGATGTATGTTACATGCTAAAGATATGCATTACATGTTTTGGGCTGAAGCAATGGTTTGTGCCACCTATATTCTTAATATAACTCCTACTAAAGCTTTGCAAAATATAACTCCTGAGGAAGAGTGGTCCGGTAGGAAACCCAATTTAAAACATTTGAAATTTTTTGGATCTATTTCTTATGTTCACACACCCAAACAAAAAGGCATAAATTAGATTCTAAATCTTCTTCATTTACTTTTGTTGGGTATGATGAATCTACTAAAGGTTATAGAGTTTATGATCCTATTTCTAACAAGGTACATATTGCAAGAGATGTTATTGCAGAAAATGAAATTCACGATTATTCCAAGGTCAAATATGATGAGTTTAAAGGGGGTATTATTGATCTCTAGGAGGACCAACCTCCTATTATAAACCCTAATCCTAATGCACCTATTTCTATTCCTATTAGTATTAACAAAGATGATGATGATGATGATAATGATGATGATGATGCTAAGAACATGTCTACTCCTCCTAGTGATAATTTTTCTCATGATAGTGATAATGTTGTTCATGATGATAATGATAGTGATGGTGAAAATGGTGGATTTACTCCTCATAGTGATATTTCCATTACTTTGAAGAGAAATCCTAAATGGTGTAAAGATTTACTTAAGGAAGGTGGTGACTATATTACTAGAATGGGTGGTATTAGACCTAGGAGACTTAATTATTGCAATTATGCTTTGATTTCTTCTCTTATGCATACTAAAGATCCTCAAAAAATTTATTAATCTAAAAGTCAACCTCATTGGAAAAATGCTATGCAAGATGAATATGATAGTTTAATTTCTAATAATACTTGGGATTTAGTTACTTTACCTCATGGAAGAAATCTTGTTTCATGTAAATTGTTATATAAAAATAAGTTGAATGCAAATAATGAAATTAGTAAGTTTAAAGCTATATTAGTAGCAATATCTTTCTCTCAAATTGAAGGAATAGTTTATAATGAGACCTTTTATCCTGCTACAAAAAAACCTACTATTAAATTTGTTCTTGCTTTAGCTGCTAAAATGAATTGGTCTATTCACCAAATGGATGTTAAAAGTGCATTTTAAAATGGTGATTTGCATGAAGAAATCTATATGTCTCAACCTCGTGGTTTTATTAATGAAGGTAATGAACATCTTATATATAAACTAAAGAAATATTTCTATGGTTTTAAACAATCTCCTAGAGAATGGTATTCTAAATTTAATACTTTCTTTATTTCTCAAGGTTTTTCTAGAAGTAAAAATTATCCTAACTTGTATATCAAGCATAGTTAAAATGACATTATTATTATTATTCTTTATATAGATGATTTGATTCTTACTTCAAGTTCTAATCATTTAATTTTTGATATTAAGTCTCAAATTAACCAAAAATTTCAAATGACTGATTTGGGAATTCTACATTATTTCTTAGGAATGCAAATTTGGCTAACCCTTAAGGGTATTTTTATTTCTCAAAGTAAATATGATAAATATCTTCTTGATAGATTTCATATGAATGACGGTAATCATGTTTCAATTCCATGTGAATTAGGAACTAAGTTAATGATAGATATGGAATCTCCATTTATAGATGCTACTCCTTATAGACAACTTGTTGGAAGTTTAAATTATCTAACTCTCACTAGACCTAATATATCTTTTAGCGTTGGTTTAGTTTCAAGATTTTTGTCCAAACATCAACAGACACACTTCAAAATTGGTAAAATAATTTTAAGATATATTTAAGGTACTCTTGATGTAGGATTATTTTATGATGCAAATTCTAATTTTATATAAAAAGGATTTACTAATTCAGTTTTAGGTGGAGACGCTGACGATGGGAAATCTACTTTTGGATATTGTTTCTTTCTTGGTTCAGGTGCTATATCTTGGAAAATTAAAAAAATATCATGATGTTTCACTATGTTCTACTGAATCTATGTACAAAATTTGTACTAATTCCTCTAAGGAAGCTTTATGTCTTATAAGAATACTTGAAGATTTGGGTCTACCTCAAAAAGACCCTACACCTTTATATTGTGATAATCAAAGTGCAATAGCCTTGGAAAAGAATCCGGTCTACCATGTAAATTCAAATGTAATTTCTCTTCACCACCACTTCATTAGAGAGAAAATTGAAGAAAATAAAGTTCCCTCATCTATTGCAAGGGTGAAGATCAAGTTGCATATATTTTGACAAAGCCACTTTCTAGAGAGAAATTTGAATTTCATTGTAACAATTTGGGTTTGATACCCCTTGATGTAAATCTCCCAAGTAAAGATTAAAGGAGGGTGTTAGAATTTAATCTTTCCTTGGTTGAAAATATGTAATTAAAGGATAAACCAAGGTATCCTATATTGTATTTGTCCTCTAGTCCAAGT
>MU223927.1:225182-240838 GCA_018584345.1 Thuja plicata | reverse complement strand
ACCACTGTCAATGATCCAATGATCATTTTTTATCATATAAGAGATTAGTGTAGTTTTCTCATCATCATCAGAATCTTCTTTCATTGCAACATAAACAACTTCTATATCATTGTCATCAGAATTATCAATGTCATTGTCAAAAGTTTCTTCAGCAATATAACAAGATTTCTCACCTTTGTCTTTTTAGTCCTTATATTTCCTGAAGTCTCAGTCATCCTTTCTATCTTTGTATTCTTTGTATTTTTTGTCCCCTCTTTCATCTTTTTCATTTTTTTCAGGACATCTAGCAGCTATATGACCAACTTTGTTGCATGAAAAACAAATAATAGGAAGTTTACCTCTGTAATTTCCTTTTCCTCTGGAGAGCCTTTTTGCCATGAGTGCTTCAAGTTCTTCAAGATCATCATTAGAAGTGTCACTATCACTATCCACATGTTTCTTTCCTTTCTTAGGTTTATTGAGAACCAGCTATGATCTAAAAGTAGAATCAATCCCTTGTGGATTATAGTTATCATAATTTGACATTTCAAATGCAGTGAGTCTGCCTATCAGATTTTCCAGATTCAGATTATTGTTAGGAGTACATCTCAATTCTTGAATTGCAGAAACTCTAATAGAATATACACGAAGTAAAGTTCTCAGTACCTTGCTCATAATGGTGTTCTCATCAATAGTTCCATTAGTCCTTCTAATGGCATTTACAACTTCTTTTATTCTACCATAGTACTGAATGACATTTTCACCTTCTTGCATTTTCATCTCATCAAACTTACCTCTTAGGCTTTCTGATTTAGCTCTCAACACATTTGTGTCTCCACCATAGACTGTTGCAAGTTTTTCCCACATCTCTTTTGCATTTGTGCAGTTCTTTATATCGTCAAACTCTAAATAGCTCAATGAGGAGGCGATCTCCAACACTGCTTGATTGTGCTCTTATTTTTCTCTTAATTGTACAGCTAAGAGAGGAGTAGAAGGTGGCACATAGGCATGTTCAATAAGTCACTTAGCATCATCTCCAATACTAGTCAAATGTAGCTTCATCAAGCTCTGCCATATTGCAGGGAAGTTATCTTTGTTCAACTTGGGAACCTCCTTCTTATACATCTTAATATTTTCGCTCCAAGTACCTTCAAACTATTTTCAAGAGACCAAAGCTTTGATACCAATTGTTAGAATGAATGTAGAATAACTGAGAGGGGAGGGGTGAATCAGTTATCCTCAGGTCTAGATGTAGAAAATAAAAACTTTCTATACTTTAGAACTACTCGGCAGAAGTAGCATAAATCAACAACTTTAATCATGTAGTTTACTGTTAATTGAAATTAGCTTGTAGTAACATAACAGTAAAGAAAACTATAAGCATTCACACAATTTGACACAAGTATTTAACGTGGAAACCCAATATGGGAAAAAACCACCAGTAACATGCTACAAAGTTTTCACTCTTCTAAAGTGATTCCCTGTGAGGAGCCAACCCTATCAAAGGTTACAATAACACACTGCTAGGTGTGACCTGGTTAAAGGATTTAATCACCCTGTCAGGAGTGGCCATGTTAGAGGACTTAGAACATTTCAATCTGAATGTCACCTTGTTAGAGGATTTATACAAATGACTATTAAGTCAACCTTGTTAAAGGATTTAACTAATACAATGGTAAGAAAGTAATCAGCAGTTTGTGATCTGGTACATACAACTTACTTTTCAATTCAGATCCAATTACAACTCTGATGTTAACTTACTGAGTAGCCTGCATTGTCATTTCAACCTTCTGATCTGCTTGGAAATCTGTCAAGCAATCACACATGCAACACTCTACCTCTGCCTTTTGCCTTCTCTGCTAGATCATGCTAAATATTAAATCAACTATGCAAACCTCTTGCATACACATACACTCATCCACACTCAATGAATAACTCTTGAGGTTATCATATACCTCTTTTTCTAGGTCAGATAAATCTTTTGCCGCTTAAACAAGATCGTAGATCTTACGTTAGGTCAGATCCAATGGATCATTCCATCTTCGCATTACATTTACTTCTCCAAAGTAGTCTCTAATGAAATCTTGAAGCCATGCATTAATTATGGTTAACCATACATTAAATGATGTGGATCAATCTTTAATTAACATTACATATCCCAATGAAATCAACTAAGTTGGCCAGAGATCTCAAATCTCTTCATTAATCCAACTACTGTAAGTCGGCCAACACCACTGTTTCCACTTGACAATTGCAATGGTGCTCGGCATTGAGCAACTTTTTTCTTGTCACAAGAAACTTTACTTTGCACAAGAAACTTTTCTCGTCATAAGCAACGTTTCTCAGCACAAGCAACTTTTCTCGGCACATAACAGCCAGAAAAACTATCTTTGAAAGATAAACAACTAATTACTTTGGCAAAGTGCCAACTAATCAAATACCCTTTGAATTACCTTAACTCAACCATTCACTTGGTCTTCTTGTTAAATCTTCTTCATCAACAATAGATACGGTACTCAAACAGATAACAATAGTCTCACCAGTAAAGGTTTGACAACAATGACAAAATAACAATTGCTTGCAATGTCACTTTCCAACACTTACTTGTGAAAACTTTGAAATACTTTACTGTTGGAATCCTTTCATGCCATAGTTCAAATAAATTATTACCATACATTTTTTGAAACAAGACGTGATTAAGAGTGTATATTGTATTATGTATAACTTCTTTCCATTACACTTGTAGTATATTTTCTTCTCTGGTCATAAACTTCTTGGCTACCTCTTGTATATTTCAGTTCATTATTTCCACAACATAATTCTATTGTGGTGTCCTAGGAGAAGACAAATATCTTCTAATCCCATGATTCTCACAAAATATATTAAATTCATCACTTAGAAACTCTCCTCCTCTATCAAATCTTAATCATTTGATTTTTCTATTAGCTTCACTTTCAACTCTATCTTTGAATATTTAAAAAAATTTAACACCTCATACTTTTCTCTCAATAATGTATCCCATGACATTCTAGAATGATCATCAATCAAGAGAATGAAATACCTTTCACCTTGTAGACTACATATTCTAGTTGGTCCACATAACTCTATTTGTACCAAATCTAGTATTCTGGTATTAGATAGTTCATTTCCTCAAAAAGTTTCCTTTGTCTGCTTTCCCACTTGACATTCTTTCTGTCATTATTATCTAGTTTAGCTAACATTTATAGATCTCTTGCAGTTCTTTCCAAATTAATCATCGCCAAGTTATCAAATTTGATGTGACACCTCTTTTTATGTCATAGCTCATTGATTTGTGATTAAAAAAATGAATTTTCTTTTAGCTTCATCCAATATATACACATTTTTTTGGTCTTTTTACCAATAGCAATAATAGTTTTGGATCCCTTCTATATCACATAATCACCATACTGAAAGACAACATTGCAAGCAATTTTGCACATCTTTTTAACACTTAAAAGGCTATGATGCAATCCTTTCACATAGTACACATTATCATTATTATATTTTCCATCAAAATAAATATAAGCTATTCCAACAATTTGTGTTGTCTAATCATCTCCAAATCTAATAGGACCACAATTATATTTTTTAAGTTTTACAAACTTAATTTTGTTACAATTAATATGATTGGGGAAACCAGTTTCAATCAACCATTCATTTTTATCTCTTCTAACATGTAATTTAATTGCAACAATTTTAGAATCATTTTTTAGAGATGTCGTATTAAAAACCTTAGGTTCAGGTTTGAGTGCTTCAACAAAGAAAAAATAGTCATCATGTACCATCCTAAAAAGTAAGAAACCTTATTAGGTGCTCATTTTTAACCCCATTTTAGTATATATGGGTTCCCACATTGATTGCACGTCTTTCTAGCCCTTATGTATCCTTCAAATCAACATAATTTGTTCAAAACTCAAGAATGGCTCTAAATTCTAAGCAAGATTTCCAATTTTTCATCCTTTCCCATAATTTATCTTCCCTCTAGGTTCTTTAAATGCATTTCAGATTTCAGGATTTGCCCTCATTTCTGGGTGAGCTATGGTTTTTAACACCTTTTCTTGGTATTAACCCTTGGCTCCCGACAAAAATAAAATAAAATAAAATGTTCCTGGGTAAGGTTGACTTAAGTTTGCCTTGTCCTAGGAAAGGTCAAACCAAGTTTGCCTTGTCCTAGGGCTTTTATTTTTAGTGGGCTTCAGGACCGATTGGGGAGTTTATCTTTTCAGCCAATATTTTGGGTCAGCCTTGTGAAATCTAGGCCCCAAAATCTATATAAATGGAGATGTCTTCCTCTCATTTAGATATCTACAATTCATGATAAAGATACAACCACATGAAATATATCATTCATCCATTGTACATTCAAGAGATTCAAGTGCATGGAATCAATCAAGAATTTCAAGTCTTCTTCTTCTTCTCTTTCTTCCTCAATCCAACATTCTAGAAAACTACAACATTCATTATTCAAGAGTTTGGTTTCATGATTTCCTATTGGGTTTTTATGGAGTCCAAGATATTGCATCAACGCTTGTGATCATCTCCAAAGAGGCATTGCATCATTGAGGTACAATGTAATTTATACTTCAGATCTAGATTACATTTCATCTTTTCTTATTCAATTTCAATTTAATTTGGTGCTTGACCAAAGAAATCCCCTTTCCACAATATTTTCCCCTTATTTTTGTGTGTAAGAATAAATTTTTAGATTTTTGGATTGAGATTTTGTGAGTTACAAAACTAGTTGAGGGTCCCTTACGGATTCTATCTGATTCGGAGTCTCTAGGACTTTATTCAATGTTTTTAGATATTTGATTTTTACAGTCATAAGTTACAGATGTCAGAGTGCTAGATCTGATACCATACATGATTTTTATAGCTTTGCGACATTCAAAACTAGATCTAAATTTTATTTCTCTTCTCCTAGCTTCAAGGTGTGGTCAACTTTCTATTTCCCTCTTGTACTTACTTTCATAGATTAAATTTACATTACTTTAATCAACTATCACCTTTACATATCATATTTATATATCAATCACATTATTTAATCACATTCTATTTCATAAGGAATACCCAAATCCCTATTTTACCTAGATCTTGTATTAGCACCCCTCTATCCTTTTTGGGTTGTCTTAATCATATTGGTTTAAGGGTACTTTTGTATTCCAATGCACAATATGATTTTGTGAGTGATCTACATCTTAGCATTTATCACCATTTTATATTGTACACATCTTAATCAGATTTGTGATATGAGATGCTAGCATTTTCATTCACATAATATGCCTTCCTATTGAATTTTGGTATTGGGCCTTTAGCTTTGTCTAGACATCTAGTATAAATATGAGGAAACTTTCTACACCTGAAACATGTAAAAACTAAGATAAATTTATACTTATCGGTTCCTTTCTTCAGCCTTCTTAAAAAAATTCTTCTACCTCATCAGTGTTTTCATCTACTGGATCTTCATCATCCATTGTAACCTTAAAATAGTCTCAGAGCTCAGTTCATATTTTCCATTCTTTCCCATTTCAAATGCGTTTAAACTTATAAATAATTGTTCTCTAGTGAACTTTTAAAGATCAGAAGTTTTGTAAATTGTTGAGACCTTGTCACTATATCTCTCTGATAGAGTCCTCCAAATCTTCTCTATTGTATCCTTATCCAAAATGATGTCTGTATTTCTAATCTCATTCATAGCATCATAAATATTTTAAAATTCTTTCTATATCTTCTCCTTTTTCCATCCTTAACCTCTCATATCTACCTTTAGCTATCTATATCTTAGCTAATTTATCTCTATAATTTCCTTCATAAATATTTTTCATTTTATTCCAAATTTCATAAGAAGTTTCTAATGCAACAACCTTCGCTAATTAAGTTCTTGATAATGCACTAAGGATAGCATAACTTGCTCTAGTATTTGATTCATAGGTATTAATCTCATCCGAAGTAGTAGATCCATTTTTGGCACCATTTATTTGTTCTCCACTACTTTCCAAGTCTTGCAACTAAAATAAATTAGATATCCCCTTATCTTTACTTGTTGGAAGCCATATTTGGATCCATCAAAAGTAGAAATAGATCATTTATGTGCCAATATGGGAAAAACTATGGAGAAGCTAATTCTCATGAGTAAAAAAATTAGTTAAGGTGATATTTACAAAGGGTGGCTCACTACTAGAATGCTCTCTATGGGTAGGCTCACTGCATTGAGAAAGAAGAGAGAAAAGAGGTGGCTGCAAGAAGTTGAGTCCCACTTTTGGGCAAAAAGTGGAAGTGTTTTCCCTATTTTTCAAATTTTCTATCAATTGATTGCAAAATTTGAGGCACTTACAAATTGAAACTAAAAACACTTCACTAATATAAAATGTAGTGCTAGGAGTATACTTTTCAAATATGTAATTTATTTAAATACCCACGTGGTATAAAATTATTTTTTAGTAGGAATTTTTTAAAACTATTTCAAAATGCCTATTTCAGGACCATACCACACACACGTACGACCACCATATTTTGACTTAAATAAATGAATTTTTTTGAATCCTTCTGGGGAAAGAAACCTAAGACACCAAAGATTGATAAGACTTTTTTTTATTGAATATTTTTTCAATTAATTTGTAATTGACTATAAAATATATTTTTTAAACCTCTGGTGTACGACCACCATAATTTGTTGAAAACTTCACATTTTTCAAAAAAAAAATTTTAATATTCAAGGAAATTCTATGTAGATTGATGTCTTAAAAATTATTTTCAAAAAAATATAAAAACAAAAAATTTATTAAAGTTTTAGTGAACCTTACTATTTTAGGTTTATGTACCACTTTTGATTAATAAATATTGTAAAAATAGTAAAATTGATCATATCACTATGAAATTGATATTTTTGAAATCTAGTCAATAAGAGATCTAATGGGTTTTTATTTTAACAAAAATATCTATTAGGAAGGCCCTAAAAAAATTATAACAACGTAGAAATCAGCTATTCTAATGCCTTAGCAATTATTTCGGAGGTCCAATATTTTGGAGGTCCAAGTAGAGGCTTGATCCAACCAAGCATGTCCCGAACTAAAATCCAATGCAAAGGGTGGTCTTGTAAATTCAAATTTCAAAAAAATGGGCACACGTTTCAAAACATGTACCCATTTCTTAAATATAATAAATCGGCATGTAAAAATGAGTTTCTAAAATATAAATTTTTTAAAAATAATTTGAAAAATGTGTACCCATTTTTTGAATTTTTGGATCGGGTGTCTGAGCCTAAAATGGGTGCCCATTTCTAGCGGCATTTTTCAAGTCCACAAGACTTCTGTTGAATTGGGACCCAAATTCTTGCACTTACCCAAAGGAAATCTACCATTGTAATGCAACTATTGAAAGAAACCCTTTTCTCACTACCTCTGATGTCTTACAAAAATAACACACACTCTTATCACATCCCTATTTTCACACTTTCAAAAAACCTTCACATGATATCTGACAGATCTTACTTCTCAATCAACATCACACCAATCTATCACAAACAACCTCTTACTTATACTAAACTAAAATTACCAAGTTGGACAACACAATTTTAAAATAGGTCCATACTAAATATTCCTATGGTGGGGGGAAATTAAAAGTGGAGCACACCACACCAAATTGCCTCGACCAAATAACATGTTACTCAAATTTCATATTGACCAAATCCCAAAAAGAAATAAAACATTAGTAATTAAGCATCCATACCACATCAACATGGTCAAAAAAATAGAAGAAACAAAACCATACGTCCACGTAGCATATCCAGAGAAAAAGGGAATTTTGAACCACTTTCAAATACAAACATCACAAAATACACCACTGGAACAAATTTTCCACAGCACCATCCTTTTGGAGCACCAACCTCCATACCAACATAACTTCAAAACCATATAAGCAATATAGAAATATTGATAATAATACCATCCACCAAACTAGTATGATGCAATCAATGACAACCATAATTACATATCAACAATAATATCATCAACTCTACAACATTACCAAACAACTCCCTCTTTCAACATCTTTATAAAACTAGACAATGAAAAATCTTATGATAGGGTTAAGTGGCACTTTTTGTGAAAGGCTCTAATTGCTTTTGGTTTTGTAGGTGAGTGGGTTGACTAAATATTGATTTGAGTTACTTCATCATCCTTTTATGTTCTTAATATGAGGAGTCCTTAAAGTTTTTTAGTGCTTGTTATGGTCTTTTGCAAGGGTATTATCTTTCTCTCTATTTTTTATATCATACATAAATGGATGTGTAAAATCCCCAATACATGCTATGGTTACAGACTTCACTACACAGTCATTATATTGCAAACTCTATATAACTCCACATAATTAACTATATATAGTACCACAAATACTGGTCAACATAAGAAATTCTTTTCTTACTTGTAACAATAACATTCACCGTAAATCATTGGTAGACTGTAGCATTAATGATAACATTGAAATTTGGAATGCATGTAAAACAGAACTTGGTTAATTACTGGGCACCTGTGAAATAATAAAAAACCATGTGCAGCCGAATGATGTTAAGTGCTATCCTTAACTGTCTACACTGAGAATGATAACATTGAATTTCACAATCCCCAACCTCACACTGGCAACATGTCTCCTATTTTGATAGATACTGACCAACTGTCTTTTGACAGAGTCTACCACTGCATGCAATACCACAATCTTCATGCGATGACCTAGTTCCTCCTATGCCAAGCCAAGTATCATGCATGTTTATTGCGTGTCAAGAAGGCCTGTAAACCACATGATAATACAAGTTTCTATTTGCCACCATTATCATAACTTTAGAGACAGTGAGTTTGAGTCGACAACCAAGAGTTGACATGGACGGTGGTCGTGAGTCACCAGACTCCATCTCAAAATTGCCAGAACCAAGGTTTCTTTGATCTGACTTTTCGTGGCCCTTTAATATATGTTTGTCTTCAAACTAATTCCCAACCTTACCGTAGTCGAGACACGTGAGTTTTCTTTGCCAAGAGACAAGTGCTGACAAGTGCTGACAAGTTGCAAACTTTGTCACCAGTTCTATCAGATCTTCTTCTTTCCCACCTTATTCTTACTTCCGAGTCCACTAGGCCAGATATTTATCTCTAACGAAAGGAATACAATTTGTCTTGATTTGAAATTACATTCACATAATATTCAATCCTCCCTTCACTCTCTTGACCATGTCATTATAAGGGAAATGAATCATGTGATCTAACTACTTCACAACTGTAACTAATAATTACATATTAATCATTAATTATTTAATATTAGTATATAATTACTAATATTTAAACAATTAATATTATTAATTTAATATCCAAGTCTGGGAAATTACAAGTCCTCCTGTCCCAAGATTTCTTGTCCTCAAGCAATCAAATTTCAACCTGTTTGATGTTATCATCTTAACCAAATGCCTGGATCCCAAACCAATCTTCCAGTTCATGTAACCTGACTTTGCTGCTTCATTCGGATATATCAAACATGTTCTTAAGTGTGAAATCTTCTACCTAGTCTGCCAGGCCCGGGATCCCAAAGTTGAATACCAACTTCAGTATTAGATGTCAAAAAGGAAAAAGTAACATTATTCATCAAAGAGTCATCTCTTATCCATACCCTATTATGACTCATGCAACCAACGGTACTCAAAAAATATAGCAGTGGTGAAATTTATTTCATATCATCCTTATGAATCATCATATCCTTCTGAAACTCATAAGAGTTTAATACTTGCGGCCCATCAACCACCTGAATCACCCACACTATTTGAGACTCTAATTGTAAGTTTGATTTTTCATCCTCAAAAGTGTTCACTGGAATAATTTGTTCTGGTCTTGTATGTGATTCCCTGTTCCTATACCTTTCCTTAATTCTGAGCAAATTCTCTCTTGCTAGAGTAGCTATGAATTTTGCGTGTTTGGCTTTTTCCATCCACTCATTACACTGTAAGAGGGTCCTTTCTACATTTCTGCACCCAACCATCAATGCTTTGGGTTCAATTCCTGTAACCAATGATTCCTCACTAATTCCTTCAATCCGTGCACTTTTTTGTTCTAAGTTTTGTACCAAATGTGGTAACCCAGCATCCCGTGACAACAAATATTCCTGATTGATGCCATTAATGCCTTCTAATTGTTGTTGAACTTCCCCAATTCTTGCAGGGATGAAAAGTTAACTTGTCCTTCTCTTTGCATAAGGCATACTCAACTGTAAACAAAAATCACTAATCTCTTTGTCCTTATCTTCAAAAAATCTAATAGCGATGTGTCTGTCCCTGAGTGATAGCAAGTATTCAAATTTTTTCATCTCTAATTCTTCCTTGATCACTTGTAACTATGCACTGGGAATCCCATTTGTAACTCCATTCTTCTTTTCCTTCTGTTGGAAACTCCATATAAGATTTTCAATTTGTTTATGAGCAGTGTCAGTTCTTGTCAACACCTGCACAATCCTTTTCTCTATCACCACCAGTCGATCCTTCAAATCTTTTCCTGACAAAGATTCACAGTTATCACAGTAACTATTTCTTGTATCACCTAATGAATCTTCAGTTTCATTTACATCAATAGTGACACTTCCCTCATCATGATTAGTTAACTCACTTGAAGTTACCATAGATTCCTCAACCTCGAGAGCATGCTTGTTAACTATTTTATATTCATCAATATTGGTTTCTAATTCACCCACATAAAAATTTGAACACTCTTCTTTAGTGAAATCAAAATTTATGATAGAAACACTGCACTATTCAGAAAAAAGGGATTCACCTTTATCTTGTATGACATCATAGATAAGTTTCTCTTCTTGTACCTCTTTCTGAACTTCTTGAAATGTAATTTCACATCTATCCTGAAATAAATTATGTCATTGTTGTTCTTCTTCCTACACCAAAAACTTGAGCTTCCCTTCACAAAGCCTAACCAATTTGTAAACCAAGGTGTATGCCAATGATGAAATAGTTCTTCTTCCTAAACCAAAAACTTGTGCTTCCCTTCCTCTCATTGATAGTTGATATTATAATATTTTGCATAGAAGTAACAACCTCTTTATCATGTGCTGGCCTGACTGTGATCAAAAAATGGTGAAACATATCTTAAACTGAAACTTGAAATCCAAATTCTAGCAGGAGGTTGCTTATTCTAACTTCTGCAAAAACTTTCAATACAACAAATCTTCTTCGTGCATGAATGCTACTAACATCATCAAGATTCTGAAAAATCCCAACAACCAAAATCGGCATCTTTCTCTTGGTTTCATCCTTGTATGGAATATGGGGTACTGAAATTCTTAAAACTTCACAAATGCATGAAGCTACCAACAGTTTGATATCTGTATTTGAATGCATTAACAACCAATCCTTATTCAAAGAAGATTTCACAAAAATGAAAGAAAAATGTAGAAGAGATGAAAGTGGTTGTTCCACTAAACTCAGACATCTTTCTAATTCAATCAGGTTGCTTAGAACAACCTTACTGGGTTTCCTGTCAGGAATGTTGCCACCGGCTTCTAGTAGAGGCTTAGTCAAATTTGTTTATGTTCCCATACCAGAATTTAATATTGTTTGAATTCCCCACAGGCTGGCAGGATCCACATATGTGATACAATGTAAAATCCCCAATACATGCTATGGTTGCAAACTTCACTACACAGTCATTATATTGCAAACTCTATATAACTCCACATAATTAATTATTTATAGTGCCACAAATACTGGTCAACATAAGCAATTCTTTTCTTACTGGTAACAATAACATTCATCGTAAAGCATTGGTAGACTATAGCATTAATGAAAACATTGAAATTTGGAATGCATGTAAAATGGAACTTGGTTAATTACTGGGCACCTGTGGAATAATAACACATCATGTGCAGCCAAGTGATGTTAAGTGCTATACTTAACTATCTACATTGAGAATGATAACATTGAATTTCACAATCCCCAACCTCACACTAGCAGTGTATCTCCTGTTCTGATAGATACTGACCAATTGTCTTTCGATAGAGTCTACTGCTGCATGCAATACCACAATCTTCATGCGATGACCCGGTTCCTCCTATGCCAAGACAACTAACACGCATGTTTATTGTGTGTCAAGAAGGCTTGTAAACCACATGATAATACAAGTTTCTATTTGCCACCATTATCATAACTTTAGAGACGGTGAGTTTGAGTCGCCAACCAAGAGTTGACATGGACGGTGGTCATAAGTCACGAGACTCTGTCCCAAAATTGCCAGAACCAAGGTGTCTTTGATCTGATTTTCCATGGCCCTTTAATATACCTTTGTCTTCAAACTAATTCCCAACCTTGCTATAGTTGAGACATGTGAGTTTTCTTTTCCAAGAGACAAGTGCTAACAAGTTGCAGACTTTGTCACCAGTTCTGTTAGATCTTCCGTTTTCCCACCTTATTCTTACTTTTGAATCCACTAGGCTAGATATTTATCTCCAATGAAAGGAATACATTTTGTCTTCATCTGAAATTACTTTCACATAATATTCAATCCTCCCTTCACTCTCTCGACCATGCCATAATAAGGGAAATGAATCCTGTGATATAATTGCTTTGCAACTGTATCTAATAATTACATATTAATCATTGATTATTTAATATTTAATATTAGTATATAATTACTAATATTTAAACAATTAATATTATTAATTTAATATCCAAATCCAGGACATTACAGGATGGGAAAAATTATTAATTCTTGTGTGAGGAAAGGTTTGATTAATGGGTGGAACTCGATTAATTCAATGCCCACTTACTCGTATCTTTATTTTTTAGATGATGCTACATTGATGGGTGTATCATCTTAAAATGAAAAAACCCATGATAAGCCCTTTTAGCCCTCCTTAATGGGAATTCTTGGCCCCTCCTGAATGCCTTAATAATGATTGGATGTCCCATTTTCCCCTTATGTTTACTCTACCCCTATCTTCTATCCATTTTCACTTATGTTTGCCCTTTCCCTGATACCCCAGGCACAAAATCCCATGGTAAAACCATCTGAGAGTAGGCCAAGGTCGGCCTAGAACCTTAGGATTAGGTTGAAGTTGGCCTAGTGATGCAAGGGGAACTAGGAAGATGGAGAAAAAGGTTGGTGCAGGAGCACCTAGGTAAGGCTCTTCGGTAACCTAGGGTGTCTAGAGTTCTTTTGGCTTGTAGTGGTTCTAGCCCAACCACTAGTTAAATAATAGGACTAGAGGTGTCCTAAGGTGTGTGTTAGGTCTTTAGGGAAGGTCTATTAAAGGTTTTTAGGTCTTTTTGGAGACAAATGTCAAATTGGACCTTAATTTCCAATGTAGTGGCAATGGTGTAAATCAAGCACATAGGGGTCAAATGTAGAAAAAGATTATGATGTGTTCATGGTCTTAGAACAAAGTTTAGAATGAATTTCCTAAAATTGTGGAAAGTTGTCAAAATTGTCAATGTTGTCATTTGACAACCTTTATGATAATTGTGCAAGAAGAGAATTTTTGATGAAATGGTTATTGTAACTGTCTGAAACCATTAGATTAGGGATGGAGACAAGTATAAGAAGCCTTCCTCGACCTGTAAGCAAGGTTGGTGAACATTTTGAAAATACAAGATTTTCTGTGTGTGCATTTTCAGAGCAATTTCAGTGTGTTTTCTTATTTATTGTAGGTAGATGGATTAGATCTCATTCTTCTTTCATTGATTAATGTAGGGTAGGTTAATTTGATATTCTATATGGAATTATTTTGCAAATTTGTAGTGTTTATATTGGTTTTGTTAAATTCTTTGTGTTTTACCCTATCGCTGGTCTGAACCAGGCAAGTTGGACAAATGGGGTCTTAACTCAACTTGCCACCATAGGTTATGTACAAGCTCTTTCCATGGGTGAGGAGACTCTATGTACATTATTTTATAGAAGGAGGAGCCCAAGAAAGTGGTTTTGCTAATTTTGCAATGATGCCTTAGGCGAGCCTGTTGTGCATGGCTAGGGACTGAGAAACATTGCAAGTGATGCAAGGAGGGTTGAATGCATTGGCGGCTTCAACAAAAGCTCATGGAGGGATAGAGTAGTGTATTTAAGACCCCCAACTTGAAGGAGAAGATTGGAAGGGTTTCTTGGTGTGTTGAAAGATTATTTTTTGTGTTCAAACTGTCAAAAAGCCCTAAAACCCTGATTTTTAGGCATGATAGTAGGAAGGGTTGTATGGACAACTTGAGGATTGGAGACCTTGAAAATATAAAATTTATTTTTAAAGGGTGTCTGAATCCTAATCCCTTTTGGAGGCTTGTGTGGGAAAAATTCAAGTTATCTTCAAATTGGCAAGAAAAAGGCCTAATTGGCTTGTAGCCCTATTTGGGGTGAGAAAGGTGCATTGTGAAGCACTCAATTGTTGTGTTTGTGAGTGGTGTATGCAAGGGTTCAAATGGAACCAGTGGAGGTCTTGAAGACCTATCCTTCCATGGAACTAGATCCTATGAAGAATTGAGACAATTCTTGGAGAGTGAGACTAGGGAAGACCTAGTTAGTTTGTGTTGTAGAATGAAGAATTTTGATCAGTACTATTGGTGTACACTAGGTGAAGGGTTAGGATCTTGTATCAAGATACCTAAGGAGAGTAGGGTTGTGCATAGAACTCTACTAGGTTAGTGAGTTTTCGTAAGAAGACCCTAGAGGAGAGTAGGGTAGAGAGAAAGCCTAGGTGTGTTACATCAGAGTGGTATCAGAGCCCCAAAAGATTTGGGATTGTATATGTTAGAGGTGGAATCTTGTGGGTCCAAAAACATGGTAAAAAATGCAGAGTTGTATAGGGACATGGATGAGAAAAAGGAGAAGAATAGACTCCTTTAAGAGACCTTAGCTGAGATGAAGTTGTAACCACAAAAAGTAGTGGATGCAAGAGACCAAGGTAGAGAAGGTGAAACACGTGATAGAGGGAAGCAGAAGGTTGAAGAGGATGATATTATCCCTAAACCAGACCCTGTGATGGAGAAAGAACCATTCTTGAAAGCCATCAAGGCATTGGGTGGTAAATCCTTAGAAGACATCCCATTGTTTAGTGGGAAAATGGACATTGAAACAGTATTGGAGTGGATCGAAGGGATAGAGAATCACTTTGAGTGTGAACGTATAACAGATGTACAAAAGGTTAAGGTGGCTAAGTCAAGGCTTAGGGGATCAGCCCTAACATGGTGGAATTATCTGCGGGATGAAAGAGTCAAACTTGGGAAGCAACCCATAGAAAATTGGCAAGCAATGGTAAATAAGATGAAAGAGAACTTTTTACCAGAAGACTATGAGATCCAACTCCATAGAAGGAGACAAGAATTGAAGTACAAAGATATCGATGTAGCCTCCTATATAGAGGAATTTCAAAGAATCTGTCTTAGGTTAAAGAAACAAGAATAAGAGCCAATCAGAGTGGCTAGGTATCTAGGTGGGTTGAAGTGGAACATCCAGGAAGAGATTAGCTTGTGGACCCCCACTACTGTTCAGAGATGTCAACAACTAGCTCTTAAGGTTGAAGAGAAGAATAGAAAGAAGAGTAACTCTAATCTGAAAGGTAGAGGCAGAGGGAGAGACCAAAGAGGATAGAGAGGAGGTTACCAAGGCAGGGGCAGTGAAAAAAGAAGTCAAGGTGAA
>MU223927.1:193402-223027 GCA_018584345.1 Thuja plicata | reverse complement strand
GTAGTGTAGTAGACCTAGGTCCTTCATGTCAAATTCATTTGTGAGATCTTGTTTGCATTTGGTAATGAGGTGTTCTTGTCTAGTTATTAGTAGATCATCAACATAGAGGACTAGGATTACCATATCAGCTTTGTATATTTTGAAGAATATTTTAGGGTCAGCTTCATTTTTAGAATACCCTAACTTGGAGAGATAACTTTCAATTCGTTCATACCAAGCCCTGGGAGCTTGCTTAAGACCATAGAGTGCTTTCTTCAATTTGCAGACATAGTTATTTATGTCATGGGTGTTGAAACCTTCTGGTTGTTCTATATACACTTCTTCTTCAATCACTCCATTTAGAAATGTAGTTTTTACATCAATTTGGTGTATCTTCCAACCTTTAGATGCTGCAATAGCTATAATGGTTCTTACAGATGTGTATAAAGCAATCGGAGCAAAAGTTATTTTCGTAATCAATACCTGCCTATTGAGAGAAACCTCTAGCTACAAATCTGGACTTATATTTTTCAATACTGTCGTCTGAAGCATATTTCATTTTGACTAACCATCTTGAGGAGACAACTGACTTTCCTTTGGGTCTTGGTACTACTTCCCAAACATTATTCTTAACTATGGATTCATATTCTTCAATCATTGCATCTTTCCAGGCTTGACATGTTAAGGCTTCTTTAACATTAGGAGGTTTAGATTTTGTGAGCTCAGCCATAAGTGCAAGATAGCATTTCTTATTTCTTGTTCTCTTTCTTTCTCTAAATATCTCATTTGGTTCAATATTATTTTCTTCAAACATTTTTCCTGCCCATAGTGGCCTTTTTTGTTGTTAGCAATATCAACCTCTTCAAGATTGGATGGGGGAAAATTAATAATGTTTTCTCTTTGATTCTCAATAATGTGATCTTCATCATTTTGAAGTGTGTCCTCAGTGTTCTGAATATTCTCCCTTTGATTCTCAGTATTGAGAGTGTTCTCCCTCTGATTCTCATTTAATCCTCCTTCTATAAGTGTGGAGATTTTGAGAGCAATGTCTTCTTCAAATTTTACATCTCTACTAACGTCAATTGATTTATGTACTGGTATGTATATCTTGTATCCTTTAGTAGTTTCACTATAACCAACAAATATCCCTTTCTTTCCAAAGGATTCTAGTTTGGTTCTCTTTTATTTAGGAATGTCTACATATACTGGACATCCAAAAATTCTTAGATGACTTAGATCTAGTTTCTTCCCTATGAAGGTTTCTTCTGGTGTAACATTTTCTAAAATTGAGTGGGGACATCTATTTTGAATGTACACAGTGGTGTTGCATGCTTCAGCCTAGAATGAGGTATGAAGATTTTGATCATGCATCATAGCTTTGGAAGCTTCAATAATATTTCTAGTTTTCCTTTCAGCTACTCCATTTTCTTGAGGATAATATGGTACAGTATACTCCCTCTTAATTCCAATAGAAATACATAAATCTTTAAAGTTTTTCAAATATTTATTCACCTGCGTTATCTGATCTTAGAATTTTAATTTTCTTCCCAGATTGATTTTCCACTAATGCTTTAAATTCTTTGAATTTAGACAATACTTCATTTGACTCTTTGAGTTTAAGAAATTGGATCCAATTTTTTCTAGAGTAGTCACCAATGAAGGTCACATAATATGAATATCCTCCTAGTGAGATAGTTGACATGGGTCCACATAGGTCTATGTGAATGAGTTCTGGTAAATCCTTGGTTTTACGTTCACTGGAGGAAAATGATTTTTTGATGATTTTTCCTAGGGCACATCCTTTACAAGTTCCAATATGATCAGATTTTAGATTGGGTATACCTGTAGTGATTTTAATTATGGAAGGAAGAGCACAAAATCTTAGGTGTCCTAATCTTCTTTTCCATAGTTGATTAGAACTTGTTACTTCATGACTTAAGGATATTTGATGACTATTACATAATTTGTATATACTCCCATCTCTATACCCTATTGAAATGGCATTTTTATGGTTAGTGTTTTTAGGCCATAATAACACTTTATTCTCTTGAAATGTAACACGATAGCCTTGATCAGCTAAGCTTGAAATAGAGACCAGATTCCTTTCTATGCCTGATACAAATAGAACATCTTTTAATAGTAGAGTTACTCTTGTTTTCAATTTGATTGAGCAGGTCCCAATTCCTTTTGCTGGATAGGTGGAGTTGTCTCCAATAGTGACTTCTTTAGAGGATTCTTCTTCTAGAGTTTCAAATTGATCTTTGAATCCTGTTATATGTCGAGAAGCTCCACTATCAATTATCCAAGTATTTTTATTTGAGTTAACTTCACTTGATAATGCCAAGAAGAATAATGATACTTTTTCTCCTTTTACTTCTACTAGTGCTGCTTTCATTTTCTGCTTCTCAGGATAGTATCTATGAGTATGGAAAAATTTATTACATTTCAAACATTGCATTTTAAAGAAGTCTCAGTTTTTGTGATGTTTATTGGAACTTCCTACATAATTAGTGTTAGAATTTCCTTTCTTATGTTTAAACTTCCTTTTATTGCTTTTGGAGTTTGAGTGATTATGAATTTATAGAGCTTGAATTTCATTCCCTTTAGTAAGTCTGATTCCTCTTGATATTAATCGAGATTCCTCTTGAGTTCAATCATTCTTTAGCTGATAAAACTTGGGTAGGGAGGAACGTCCTATTACACATTGAATAAATGATTCCCATGTGATGGGTAATCCTCTAAGGGGTATTAAGGTTAGCTCCATGTCATCGACATTATTTCCAATGGTGGATAGTTGATCCCTTAGTTCTGAAATCCAAAGAAAGTAAGATGTAATGGTTTCCCCTTTATTCATTTTGAGATTTAGTAGTTATTGTTTGAGTGTAACCAATCTTCTTGTATTGTTAATCTCAAATGTTTCTTGGATGGTTTTGAATACTTCATAGGTAGTTCTGAGTCTGGCTATGGAGGGGAGAATATGATGTTTTACTGAATCAATTATAATCTTCTTGGCTTTGTTGTTACATCTTTTCCAAGTAAGTTTTTTTGTTTTTTCTTCCAACAATCTTGTATTTTCTTCAACATAAGACTCTAACTCTATTTCTTCAGGAAAGGTAAGAATTCAAATTTTCCATGAGAAGAAATTAGATGCTCCTTCGAGTCTATCTTCTACTTTCATACTAGATTAACTGAAAGTTTAATACAACTTTGATTGTCACAATGAATTATGGTGGGTTTTAATGGCTTACCAAACAATCCAAATATTAATTTCCTTATCCATACTGCTTCTTGAGCTCCCATTGAAGCGGCCATATATTCTACTTCAGTGGAGCTCTGAGAAACTACTGATTGTTTCCTACTAAACCAAGAAATCATAGCTGATCCAAGACTAAAGCAACATCCTATAGTGCTTTTACGATCAATTGAATTTCTAGCCCAATCCGAGTCAGTGAACCCTTGAAGTTGAATCTCGGTATTCTCATGTTTTAGGCCCATCTCAATTGTATCATATAAGTATCTTAGAACATGTTTGGTAGCTGTTAGGTGGATCTTCTTTGGTTCACACATGAAATGACTTAAGACATTCGTAGCATAGCAGATATCAGGACGAGTATTAACCAAGTATATAAGTGACCCAACTAGTTGTCAGTAATATGTACGATCTGTAGGTTCTAAATCTGTTGCTTCTTCTTTTAGTTTATTAAGGTTTGTTTCCATTGGAGTGGTTAGTGGTTTGCACTCCATCATTCCAAATCTAGTTAGAATGTCCAAGGTGTATTTGCTTTGATTTAGCAGAATTTTTCTTTCTGTAGTACTTCTAATCCTAAGAAGTAGTGTAGTAGACCTAGGTCCTTCATGTCAAATTCATTTGTGAGATCTTGTTTGCATTTGGTAATGAGGTGTTCTTGTCTAGTTATTAGTAGATCATCAACATAGAGGACTAGGATTACCATATCACCTTTGTATATTTTGAAGTATATATTAGTGTCAACTTCATTTTTAGAATACCCTAACTTGGAGAGATAAATTTCAATTCATTCATACCAAGCCCTGGGAGCTTGCTTAAGACCGTAGAGTGCTTTCTTCAATTTGCGGACATAGTTATTTATGTCATGGGTGTTGAACCCTTCTGGTTGTTCTATATACACTTCTTCTTTAATCACTCCATTTAGAAATGCATTTTTTACATCAATTTAGTGTATCTTCAAACCTTTAGATGCTGTAATAGCTATAATGGTTCTTACAGATGTGTATCAAGCAATCGGAGAAAAATTTCTTTTCGTAATCAATACCTGCCTTTTGAGAGAAACCTCTAGCTACAAATCTGGACTTATATTTTTTAATACTGTCATCTGAAGCATATTTAATTTTGACTAACCATCTTGAGGAGACAAATAACTTTCCTTTGGGTCTTGGTACTACTTCTCAAACATTATTCTTAACTATGGATTGATATTCTTTGATCATTGCATCTTTCTAGGCTTGACATGTTAAGGCTTCTTTAACATTAGGAGGTTCAGATTTTGTGAGCTCAGCCATAAGTGCAAGATAGAATTTCTTATTTCTTGTTCTCTTTCTTTCTCTAAATATCTCATCTGGTTCAATATTATTTTATTCAAACATTTTTCCTTCCCATAGTGGCCTTTTTTGTTGTTAGGAATATCAACCTCTTCAAGATTGGATGGGGGAACATTAATAATGTTTTCTCTTTGATTCTCAATAATGTGATCTTCATCATTTTGAAGTGTGTCCTCGGTATTCTGAATATTCTCCCTCTGATTCTCATTTAATCCTCCTTCTATAAGTGTGGAGAGTTTGGGAGCAATGTCTTCTTCAAATTTTACATCTCTACTAACATCAATTGATTTATGTACTGGTATGTATATCTTGTATCCTTTAGTAGTTTCACTATAACCAACAAATATCCCTTTCTTCCCAGAGGGTTCTAGTTTGGTTCTCTTTTATTTAGGAATGTCTACATATACTAGACATCCAAAAATTCTTAGATGACTTAGATCTAGTTTCTTCCCTATGAAGGTTTCTTCTGGTGTAACATTTTCTAAAATTGAGTGGGGACATCTATTTTGAATGTACACGGCGATGTTGCATCCTTCAGCCCAGAATGAGGTATGAAGATTTTGATCATGCATCATAGCTTTGGAAGCTTCAATAATAATTCTATTTTTACTTTTAGCTACTCCATTTTGTTGAGGATAATATGGTACAGTATACTCCCTCTTAATCCCAACAGAAATACATAAATCTTTAAAGTTTTTCAAAGATTTATTCACCTCCGTTATCTGATCTTAGAATTTTAATTTTCTTACCAATTTGATTTTCCACTAATGCTTTAAATTATTTGAATTTAGACAATACTTCATTTGACTCTTTGAGTTTAAGAAATTGGATCCAATTTTTTCTAGAGTAGTCACCAATGTAGGTCACATAATATGAATATCCTCCTAGTGAGATAGTTGACATGGGGCCACATAGGTCTATGTGAATGAGTTCTAGTAAATCCTTGGTTTTACGTTCACTAGAGGAAAATGATTTTTTGATGATTTTTCCTAGGGCACATCCTTTACAAGTTCCAATATGATCAGATTTTAGATTGGGTATACCTGTAGTGATTTTAATTATGGAAGGAATAGTACAAAATCTGAGGTGTCCTAATCTTCTTTGCCATAGTTGATTATAACTTGTTACTTCATGACTTAAGGATATTTGATGACTATTACATAATTTGTATAGACTCCCATCTCTATACCCTATTGAAATGGAATTTGTAAGGTTAGTGTTTTTAGGCCATAATAACACTTTATTCTCTTGAAATGTAACATGATAGCCTTGATCAGCTAAGCCTGAAATAGAGACCAGATTCCTTTCTATGCCTGGTACAAATAGAACATCTTTTAATATTAGAGTTACTCTTGTTTTCAATTTGATTGAGCAGGTCCCAATTCCTTTTTCTAGATAGGTGGAGTTGTCTCCGATAGTGACTTCTTTAGAGGATTCTTCTTCTAGAGTTTCAAATTGATCTTTGAATCTTGTTATATGTCGAGAAGCACCACTATCAATTATCCAAGTATTTTTATTTTAGTTAACTTCACTTGATAATGTCAGGAAGAATAATGATACTTTTTCTCCTTTTACTTCTACTAGTGCTACTTGCATTTTCTGCTTCTCAGGACAGTATCTATGAGTATGGCCAAATTTATTACATTTGAAACATTGCATTTTAAAGAAGCCTTAGTTTTTGTGATGTTTATTGGAACTTCCTACATAATTAGTGTTAGAATTTCCTTTCTTATGTTTAAACTTCCTTTTATTGCTTTTGGAGTTTGAGTGATTATGAATTTAAAGAGATTGAATTTCATTCCCTTTAGTAGGTCTGATTCCTCTTGATATTAATCGAGATTCCTCTTGAGTGTAATCATTCTTTAGCTGATCAAACTTGGGTAGGGAGGAACGTCCTATTACACATTGAATAAATGATTCCCATGTGATGGGTAATCCTCTAAGTGCTATTAAGGTTAGCTCCATGTCATCGACATTATTTCCAATGGTGGATAGTTGATCCCTTAGTTTTGAAATCAAAAGAAAGTAAGACGTAATGGTTTCCCTTTTATTCATTTTGAGATTTAGTAGTTGTTGTTTGAGTGTTACCAATCTTCTTGTATTGTTAATCTCAAATGTTTCTTGGATGGTTTTGAATACTTCATAGGTAGTTCTGAGTCTGGCTATGGAGGGGAGAATATGATCTTTTACTGAATCGATTATAATCTTCTTGGCTTTGTTGTTACATCTTTTCCAAGTAGGTTTTTTTGTTTCTTCTTCCAGCAATCTTGTATTTTCTTCAACATAAGACTCTAAGTCTATTTCTTCAAGCAAGGTAAGAATTCAAATTTTCCATGAGAAGAAATCAGATGCTCCTTCAAGTCTGTCTTCTACTTTCATACTACTGGCCATTTTATATATTAAAACAATCAGTAATATAAATTTTAGTCTTGAGAGATTTTCTTCTATTGAGGCTCTGATACCATGTTAACTTTAGGATCATAATAGAAAAAATCTTACAATGATAAATATGTTGATGTTGTATATATATATTCTTACTGATTATGTATATATATAATAATACAGATTATTAGTATGCTGCTGAGAGAAGAAAATGCCACTGTAATTGATTGTCTGTCACAGCCCATACTATTTATTATTAATATGCAAATGATGAGACACGACTATGTAGAGTCATGACTCTACATGGCTAAAGCCACGTCGAGCCATGCCTCTACACAGCCGTGTAGGCTGGTGCTATATCAAAAGAGTGTGGATGATATATATGAATGTGTTTGTATAACCATTAGTTAATGGTTATCATAACACATTACAATGTGTTACGATAACCATTAGCTAATGGTTATCATATATGATAGCGGTTGTGTTTTATTATAATGAAACCTGATACACTTAATCAGTTGAATAAACATCGACTGTTATAAACAGAAATTACTAATTACATTATAGTTTAATATTAATAATATTAATATTAATAACATATCATAGATATTAATAAATATATATATATATATATATAATAATAATAATATTAATAATAACATATCACATGTATATATATCTATATATATACATAGAATATATAATATATGTTTATATTAATCAATTCAAAGCTATAATTTAACAATGGCAGAGGTAGAGGTAATCAGAGTTGATCTAATAGGGGAAGAGGAGTTAGAAATAACTCCTATTTTGCAAATATGAAGTGTTACAATTGTGGGAAGACTGGTCATCCAACATATAGGTTTCCTGATAAGCCTAGTGCATCCAATAGTGACAAGAGGGTAGCTTATGTTCAAGAAGACACTTCTAGTGTCAAGGAACCTTATGTTGATCACATAGACTTTGATATGGGTGAGAATATGATGTTTAGAAGGGTATTAATTAGGCAGCCAGTGAAGGATGATCCTAAGCAACAGAGGGCATTGTTTAGGATCAGATGTAAGGTCTTTGGAAAAGTCTATAAGGTGATAGTAGACTCTGGATCTACTGATAATATAATATTGGAGGAGGCAGTTACTAATTTGAAATTAACTAAGATACCCCATGTGAACCCTTACAAGGTGACTTGGCTTAATAAGGGATAGAGTGTGTTAGTAAATGAGCAAACATGGGTAGAGTTCTCTATAGCTGGCTACAAGGATAAGTTATTTTGTGACATCCTCCCAATGGATGCTTGCCACTTGTTGCTAGGAAGACCTGGAAATATGATAGAGAGGTAGTGTATCATGGAAAGGAGAATTACATATCCTTTAAGAAGAATAGAAAGAAATTTAAAATACAGCCTTTTTTGGAGGATGAAGTGTCACAGTCTAAGACTCCTACTGTGTTATTTTGTAGTGGAAAGGACTTTGTAAGAGACATCAAGGAAGAGGCAAGTGTAGGGTATGCCATTTTTTTAAAGCTCAAGGAGGAAGAGAAGACAGTTAAGGAGATAGTTCCTAAGGAGATACAGACTCTACTTGACAAATATAGTGATATAGTCAGTGATGGGACTCCTTCCACTTTGCCTCCTAAGAGAGTGATTAGTCATCAAATTGACTTCATACTTGGTGCCTCATTACCTAACAAAGCAGCTTATAAGCTAACCCTTCATAAGAATTTATACGTAGCTCGACAAGTCCAAGAATTATTGGACCAAGGCATGATTAAAAAGAGTATCAACCCATGTGCAGTCCCTGTGGTGTTAGCATCAAAGAAAGATGGAAAATGGAGGCTATGTACTGATTCAGGGGAAATTAACAGAATCACCATAAAATAAAGGTTTCCAATACCCAGGATAGAGGACCTTATGGATTGTCTTCGAGGGGCAATGTACTTTACCAAATTGGATTTGAAAAGTGGTTACCATCATATAAGGGTTAAGGATGGAGATGAGTGGAAGACAACATTCAAAACAATTGATGGGTTTTATGAATGTCTTGTGATGCCATTTGGCCTCACCAATGCTCCTAGTACATTCATGAGGCTCGAGAATGAAGTGCTTAAGGAATTCATAGGTAAGTTTGTGGTAGTCTATCTTGATGACATACTGATCTATAGTAGAACAAAGGAAGACCACATCAAGCATGTTGAATCAGTATTAAAGAAGTTGCATGAAGATAAATTAGCCATTAATTTGGAGAAGTATGAGTTTCTCAAGCAAGAGCTTGTCTACTTAGGATTTGTGGTATCCAAGGGATCCTTGAAGATGGACCAAGATAAGGTGTCAGCTATACTGAACTGGCCACCAACTACATCAGTAACTGAGGTAAGGAGTTTCCATGGACTAGCTCAATTTTATAGGATATTCATTAGGAATTTCAGTTGTATATGTGCACCATTGTTGGAAACTATTAAGGGTGGAAGTAAGGATAAGTGTAGATGGAACTTAGAAGCTGGGAAATAATTTGAGATGTTGAAAAGACAAGTAGCTACACAACCTATCCTAACATTGCCATTGCCTAGTTTTGATAAGTTATTCACTATTGAATGTGATGCAAGTGGCATAGCAATAGGAGGTGTGTTAAGCCAAGAGGGCATACCAGTGTCCTTCTTTAGTGAGAAGCTGAATGAAGCTAAGAAGAAATACTCTTCTTATGACCTAGAATTATATGCTCTAGTGCAGTCATTAAGGAAGTGGAGACACTATCTTTTACCTAAGGAATTTTTGGTGTTTACTTATAATCAAGCCCTTAGCTACATCAATACACAAGAGAACTTGAGTAATAGGCATCTAAAATGGATGGAATATCTCCAAGAATTTACATTTACCATTAAGCATAAGAAGGGTTAGTTAAGCAAGGTTGTTGATGCACTGAGTGGGAGACTTTTGACAGTCTAAGAAGTTTAATTGAATAGTATAAGGATAGAGAGTTTTAAGGACCTCTATCAAGAAGATGAAGATTTTGGGGAGGCATATCAAGTGTGCCATGATTTTCAGAACCATTTCCATTGCAAATTCTCTAAGTTCACATTGCAAAATGGACTGTTATTTAGAGGAAATCAGTTATGTGTGCCAAGGGGTTATATGAGGATGAATCTCATACAAGAGAATCATAATGGATCTATGAGTAGACACTTTGGTGTAAACAAGACCTTGGAGTTAGTACAAAGGTTCTATCATTGGCCTAAGTTGACAAAGGATGTCACTAAATATGTAGAACAGTGTGTAGTATGCATGAAGGAAAAGGGAGGTAGTAGCAATACAGGCTTGTATCAACCCTTACCTATCCCAAACAGACCTTGGGAGTGTGTGAGCATGGACTTCATAGTGGGTCTACCAAACACTAAGTAGGGCTATGATAGTATATATGTAGTAGTTGATAGATTTAGAAATATGGGGCATTTCATTCCATGCAAGAGTACTAGTGATGCTAGTCACATAGCATATCTATTCTTTAAGGAAGTTGTAAGAATTCATGGACTACCCTTAAGCATTGTATCTAATAGGGATGTTAAGTTCATGATCCATTTTTGGAAAACATTATGGAATAGATTGGGTACAAACCTTTCTTTTGGATCAGCATACCATCCTTAGATTGATGGTCAAATAGAGGTGGTCAATAGGGTGTTGGGTAACCTATTAAGGTTCCTAACAAAATAATATGGTCAGACATGGGATGTAGTCATACCTCAGGCTAAATATGCCTATAATGACAGTAGGAATAGGATGACAGGGACAAGCCCATTTGAAATAGTTTATGGGATGCATCCTAGGGGAGTTTGTGAGCTTAGGGATCTTGGAGGAAGGGAGTAAAATAGTGGGCATGCTGAGGACTTCACTCGCACTATGAAGGAGATCCAAGAGCAGGTCAAGAAAATTATACAGGACAATCAGAAAAAGTTGAAGGGCAAAGTGGATGAGAAGACGAAACATATCCAATTCCAAGTAGGAGACTATGTTATGGTTCTTTTGAACAAGTCAAGAATGTAGAAAGGAGTCCCTACTAAATTCCAAATGAAGAGGATAGGCCCATGCAAATTCCAAGCTAAATATGGGGCTAATGCCTACAAGGTAGACTTACCTTCTGATTTGAATATCTCTTCTACTTTCAATGTGTAGGACCTAGTTTAGTTTAAATGTCCATTGACTGAGATCAGACCACATAATCAAGGAGTTCAGAGTGATGTAGACCCTGATGTGGTGTCTTCCAAACAACAATTGATAGTTGAGGAAGTTTTGGATTCAAGAGTGCAAAAGACAACTAGACACAAGGTGTATATGGAGCACCTTATAAAGTGGAAAGATAGGTCTGAATTAGAGGCTTCATGGATTGAAAAATATGACTTCAAGAAGTTTGTAATTCATGACTCTTTATTGTCTATAGGAGTGACTTGATTTTCCTTTTGAGGGGGGAGTATGGTGCAGGAGCACCTAGGTAAGGCTCTTTGGTAACCTAGGATTTCTAGAGTTCTTTTGGCTTGTAGTGGTTATAGCCCAACCAATAGTTGAAAAATAGGACTAGAGGTGTCCTAAGGTGTGTGTTAGGTTTTTAGGGAAGGTCTTTTCAAGGTTTTTAGGTCTTTTGGCAGACAATTGTCAAATTGGACCTTAATTGCCAATGTAGTGGCAATGGTGTAAATCAAGCACATAGGGGAAAATGCAGAAAAAGAGTGTTTTGGGACCTAAGAGAGGTAGGCATGGTATACCTAATTATTTTATGATGTTTTCATGGTCTTAGAACAAAGTTTAGAATGAATTTCCTAAAATTGTGGAAAGTTGTCAAAATTGTTAATGTTGTCATTTGACAACATTGACAATAATTGTGCAAGAGCATTTTCGATGAAATGGTTATTGTAACTATCCAAAACCATCAGATTAGGGATGGGGACAAGTATAATAGGCGTTCCTTGACCTATAAGTAGGGATGGTGAACATTTTGAAAATACAAGATTTTCCGTGAGTGCATTTTTAGAGCAATTTCAGTGTGTTTTCTTGTTTACAGTAGGTAGATGGATTAAATCTCAGTCTACATTCATTGATTAATGTAGGGTAGGTTAATTTGAGATTCTATGTGGAGTTATTTTTCAAATTTGTAGTGTTTATATTGGTTTTGTTAAATTCTTTGTGTTTTACCTTGTCACTAGTCTAAACCAGGCAGGTTGGACAAATGGGGTCTTAACTCAAATTGCCTTTGTAGGTTATATATGGGCTCTTGGCATGGCTAAGGAGACTCCATTTAAATTATTTTTATAGAAGGAGGGGCCCAAGAAAGTAGTTTTGTTAACTTTTCAATGATGCCCTAGGCGAGCCTGTTGTGCATGGCTAGGGACTGAGAAACATTGCAAGTGATGCAAGGAGGGTTGAATACATTGGTGGCTTCAATAAAAGTTCATGGATGGATATATTTGTGTATGTAAGACCCCCAACTTGAAGGAGAAGATCGGAAGGGTTTCTTGGTGTGTTGAAAGAACATTTTTTGTGTTTAGACTGTTAAAAAGCCCTAAAACCCTAATTTCTAGGCATGATAATAGGAAGGGTTCTACGGACAACTTGAGGATTGGAGACCTTGAAAATATCAAATTTCTTGTTAAAGTTTGTCTGAATCCTAATCCCTTTTGGAGGCTTGTGTGGGAAAAATTCAAGTTATCTTCAAATTGGCAAGAAAAAGGCCTAATTAGCTTGTAGCCCTATTTGGGGTGAGAAAGGTGCATTGTGAAGCACTCAATTGTTATGTATTTGTGAGTGGTGTATGTAGGGGTTCAAATGGAACCAGTGGAGGTATTGAAGACCTCTCCTTCCATGGAACTAGATCCTATGAGGAATTAAGACAATTCTTGGAGAGTGAGACTAGGGAAGACCTAGTTAGTTTGTGTTGTAGAATGAAGAACTTTTGATCAGTACTATTGGTGTACACTTGGTGAAGTGTTAGGATCTTATATCAAGATACCTAAGGAGAGTAGGTTTGTGCATAGAACTCTACTAGGTCAATGAATTTTCCTAAGAAGACCCTAGATGAGAGTAGGGTAGAGAATAAGCCTAGGTGTGTTACATCAAAGGCACTCCCAACTACCAAACCAGCTTGAAACACAATGCAGAAATAACAAAAACATAGTGAGAGAAGAAAAAACAAGGATCCTTTTCATTAATTGATAAAACTTGATACATGTAGGGCTGTAAGGACTTCCCAGTTTGGGAAATATAGATTCAATGAATTACAGATTGATATTCATGCATGCGAGGTCATAGACCTTCCTTCCAAATAATTTAATACTTAATCTCCTTTCTTCTAAAACTAATTCCTAAAACTAAGAATAGAGAAAAAAATATATACAAGAGTCCATTGAAGAGGTCGGCTCTCAAATCCTTAAGTGAGACCCAGATTTAGGTCCACAGAGATCCCAATGAGAAATACCACATTAATTAAGCCATAGAAATTAAATACGGAAGTCGGCCACTAGATCCAACTCCAAAATAAACAACTCGGGCAAAGGATGACTGAGCAATAGAGTGACTCAGGCAAAGAACACCCTGAGAAACATAACATGACTCGGGAAAAGCCTAACTAAGAAACAAGAGACAAAACTGAGTGACAAAAAAAGAACTTAGAACAAGCATGGTCGAGTGAAAGAAACTTGAGCAACATAGACCAACTCAGAACAAGCATACCCGAGTGACAGAAACCTGAACAACAAAGTACTTCACCGAGCAGTCTCCAAACAAGAAAAAAATATTTTTTGTGTAGCAGGATTGCCAAGGACACAAGATGCTCTTACATCAGAGACTTGGGAGTACAAGAAATGGTTCCCCCAATCATGTATCAAGTCCAACCTGAAATGAATCCAACTTAGATTGAGAAATCTAAGATGAGTCCTCAATCGGTCTATTCTTCCACTTTACTAGATACTCCATGTATTCCTTTCCTCTTATACTTTTGCTAACTCTTTGTTTCAAAATATGTTCAACTTCCTCTATCTTATTCTTAGGATAACCACTTGGTATTGCCACTTCTTTATCAGGTTGATGATATTCATACAAATCTAAAATATTGATTATAGGTGATATATCCATGTCATCAGGTAATTCAACTCCATAAGGATTTCCACTATCAAATCTTCTCAGTATTCTGCAAGGACCAAATTTATTCATCTTCAGTTTACCATATGTTCCAATAGGAAATCTTCCTTTCTTCAAATGAACCATTACTGCATCACCAAATTCAAATGTTTTATGTCTTCTCAATCTATCTGCACTATCCTTGTATTTCTGATTGCTTTTATCCAACTTCTATTTTATATCTGCATGCAATGTCTTCATAAATTCAACAAATTATTATACTTCAACACTCCTTTTCTCTTCTCCAACAATATCTCTCAAATATGATATACCTCTCAGTTGTGTGCCATGAACAATCTCAAAAGGTGTCTTTCCAGTACTCCTATTTACTGAACTATTGTATGTGAACTTTGCTTGTGCCAACATCAAATCCCAATTACTTGGTGTCTCCAAATAGGCATCTCAACAAGTTACCCAAACTTCAGTTTACAACCTCTGTTTATCCAACTGTCTATGGATGAAATGTAGAAATATACTTTAACTAAGTATCTGAATTATTCCTGAGTGTTCTCCAAAAATAGCTAACAAATTTACTGTCTCAGTCATAGATGATATTCCTTGATAATCCATGCAATCTGGCAATATCCTTAAAGAAAACATCTACTATATGTATTGCATCTAATGTTTTCTTACATGGTATGAAATGTGTCATGCTCAAAACTAGGGTAAAAAACACAAAAAAAAAATTAAAATTAAAAAGCACAAGTACATACAATTAACTATAGATATGTTGAGGAAAGCTGCTGACATGGTGAAGTCAAACTTTGAGTTGCAAGGTATAATCATAGATTGAATTAGGGTTATGCCACATATGGATGCAGAGTTGGAGAATCAACTTTTTGTATCGGTTACATGAACTCTTGGGTTAGGTTTAATTAACTATGGATTCATGTTTAACCACATATAGTATCGTGATGGTAATTTAGTTGATAGGATGATGTGTTGAGTTGGGTTGACCTAGTATTCACTTTGTTTCTTAACCTTGATTACCACTATCCCATTTAAATCTAATACTAATTCCCTTTCAACCTTAGATACATAACATCTATAGTCAACTCTGATATAACTATTTCACACACATTAGTTAACTTAATAAGAAGGAACTAAATCAATTTTGAGAATTAAAACATTTAACCTTTCTTAACTTCCCCTAGACCCACTTAAACATATATAATGAAATATCCACTAATAAATGACTAATTAAATTCTACTCCCCTTTTAAACAATTATACATGAAACATTTACCATTCGACATAATTAAAATTTAATAACAAATTCACCATACCAATAAACTATTAATTTAAATCCAATAATCATAATCTAATCTAATTTCCTAACTTACTAGTATCAATTCTAAATAAATCCCCCCCTTATAAAAACATATGCAATTGTAATGCATTAATCCCCTAACAAAATTTAAATTATCCTTAAATAAAAAAAAATATTAAATTACCCCTAGTAGGAAATCAATCTAGCCTCTATAAATAATTACATTAACAACTATCTATTCATTTTAAATTACTCGAATAGATCTATTTCTCCAATAGACTATTCAATTTCCATTAACAATGTGAATTACTAAATTATTATTCTAACTGGGCAAATAGTTCAAGTATAAATTCATTAACAAATTGGCCAACCTATACATATTACATAAAAACTACATCTTTTAATCTGATAATTAACTACACCATTAAATAAAACCATATCTAAACAAAACTATATGATTTAAATAAAACAATAAGAAATTAACCTCATTTAACTAATTTAAACTTATTAATATCAATGATTCATTTTAAATATTCACCCAATGGATAGAATAAATTATTATTAAAATAAGTTGTTCAATACCAGTTAAATTTGATTATGATATTAAACCTATTAACTATCAATGCTAAGAACTAATCTAACTAACCCTACTAGTATAATCTATCAACTACCCACTAACTAGCTTACTAACCTGTCCACCTATCTACTAACCTATCACCTCACCTATCTTCTAGCCTATTACATCACCCCCTCTTATCCTCATGGCCCACTTGCCAAGTGGGTGGGGGGGAAAATTTGAAATCCAAATCTATTAAAAAAGTGGCATGAGTTTACATAGAGAAGAGCCTTTTTAAACATGGCATTTTTTGGTACCAAGGTGGAGGTGGGGACCACCTCAAATCTTCCTTACAAAGTGCATAAACTAAAATTAAATGTCAACCACAGAAGGATTTCACTTGATATGGGGAAATGGGTGCAAAACCCAAGTAGTATATCATGTTTTTTTTAAAAAAAAATCTTCTTTCAACATAAGTATGTGGGGCCCATAGGGATGGGTGCAACATCATGCCTCCTTTATTAGTATAAAGCTTATGTATTAGGGTGCCAGCAAGAAGTTGAGTCCACTTTTTGGCTAAAAAGTGGAACTATTTTTCCTGTTTTTTCATATTCATCATGTTTGAGATGAATATTTAAAGCACTTAGAGATTGAATATTAAAAAAATTCAATAGTAGAATTTATATAAATCAAAGTCTACTTTCCAAATCTATAATTTATTTTAATACCCAGATGATAAAATTTTATTTCCAATAGGAATTAAAAAAACCCACATTTTAAAAGTCACTATTTTAGGACCATACTATGCCCGTGTACGGAAAGCAAAATTTGACCTAAATGAAATTATTTCTCTCAATCCTTTTGGGATATGGTATATAACATAGCTAAGATTGATGAAAATATTTTTTTGTATTTTTTTGTTGAATATATTTTTTTTTATTAATTTTTTATTTGGTATAATTGTTGTTTTTTAAATCTCTCATGTACGGCAAGCATAATTGGACCAAAACATATGATTTTTTTTTTTTTAAAGTGTATAGAAATGACTAGCTTGATGTCATATAATTTTTTTGCGACAAAATTTAAAATAAAAAAGTTATTAAAATAACAAAATATCCTATTATCTCTAGTTTGTGGACCTATCTCAGTAGAAATTCAATGAAAAGTAGAAATTTTAATCAAATTTAAAAATAAATTACATATTTGGAATCTGCAGTCTGATCTGTAATGGGTTTTTATTTTGTCAAAATATTGCTCTAAAAAAGTCTTCAGATATATGTCTAAAGTCCTTATTTTGTGTGGACACTAGCAGAGCATTCAAGTTGCAGGTTAAACCAGGTCCAAGGCTATGGTTCGGCTACCCAGGCCTCTTTCCAAACCAAAAGACAATAGTAAAAGTGGGCTTCAAATTCAATTTTTTTAGAAATGGGATCTCGTTTAGTAAACATTACCCCGTTTACCTTTTTTGAAATTCATAATGTATAAATGAATCGATGGAAGGTTTTTTTAAAAAAATAATATTTTTTCAAACGTTTCATTTTTCAAAACGAGACCCCATTTTGAAACGGGATCTTGTTTTATTTTTTGAAATGAGATCCTGTTTTGAAATGGAACACCATTTTTAAAATTTTAGGCTCGGGGCCCCGAAGCTAAATGAGACCCCATTCATTCTAAGCGGTAACCCATTTCGTTGAGTGTGATTTTATAAATTTGGCTAAGTATGAAAGTTCCTAGTCAAGTGGACTCATCTTCTTGCTTCAACCCATTAGTACTAAAAGGGAGTAATTAGGGGGTAATTAAGGGGGTTTAGTGAGAGAAATATAGAGAGAATATTCTCTGTGTAAAGGGGGAATTAAATCCCTCCCCATACATTTTTCAGAGAGCATTTTTTCTCTAACTTCTAGAAAATGTCATGGGTAATGTTTGATTTTGGCCGTTATAATATTGGTTTCTTGATTTTATTGTTAGGTAGTTGGTTTCATGCCTTTGAATTTCTTTTTTTAGTGCATCACACTATGTGAAATTTAAATTTGGATATAGGTATTAGTTAATTTTTACATTTATAAACTAACTTGTTTGTTCTTCTATTGTTATCAAGTTTATCTCTACTTTTCAAGGTTTGATATTGCAATGTAAATTTTAATGTAGAGTAATGATCCTATTGAAATAGAATTTAGATTTCCAAAGGAATGATGAAGTGTTTTATTAACTTGAAACTTAAAAAAAATAGTTACATTATAAAGATTACAAGATTCTTAAATCTATAAAATTTCTCATACTATGAAAACTATTACATAATGAATAAGAGAATTTTACATATTGCTTAACAAAGCTTACAAAATGGACATTACAACACTTAACAAAAATGAAAATTCATACAAGGAGTAATCATGCAACATTAAAGCTGCCCTCTCACAACAATACCAAAATGAAGACTTCTCCCAAGCTTTCCCACATCCAACTTGGCTTCAAAGCTATAAATACATGAGGGGAACCATGGGAAGCTCACCTCCCAACCAAGGTCTCAAGAAGACCACCCCTGAGCTTGGAGAACCAAGGATAAACAAGATAACACATTCCAATTATCATAACTAACATATATGCACAACACAACAATTAACTCCCAACCAAGGCTGCACAAATGAGTTTTTCAAACCCATTGAAGTAGGGTGAAGGTGGGCTTTTCCAAGCAGAAGAATGCCATTGCATTTTTAAAATTTCTTAACAAGATTCCTTCTATGCCTTTCCAAGGCTACATGGACATTCCTTCCATATACACATATGGTCATTTCTATACCAAAACAATATTTACAACATGGCTTCATGGAGCCCATACTCCATGAAATTATCCCTCTTCTCTAATAGAAGAGACTCTCACTACATTGGAGAGCCCAACTAACTCATTCACCCAAGGCCACTTCTTCCCTTCCCAAAGGTTGAGTAATGCCTTAAAATCCCATAAAAAATACTCCCAATCTAAAAGAACAAGAAGTGAAACAAAATCCAAGAGCATTCCCAACCCAACACATAACAAAAAATCCTACATACAACAACACTATACAAGATTTACATATATGAACACCATACAAGAATTACATATTCATAAAACAATAACATACAAATCTAAATGCAAGAGTATTTCTCCATGGAAATAATCCACCAACCTTGTTCTAAGAAAAATGACAAGAGTCTAGTTGAGAAGAAGCCCTTATCCTTTCCTTTTTCCTTCCTCCAACCCTAATTGTCTCTAAAATTAGAGAGTGGGTGAACACCCACTAAGTTTCTCCAAACCCTCTTAAAAGACCCCTAAAAATGCACTCAAGACCTAGAAATTAATGAGACATTCTCTCTAGTCCTTTTGTCTTACCTCTTGTCTCCCCTCTTAATTGAGAGTTTAGTAAGGAGTGTGGGACAAGATAATTGCATGCGGCCATCTCCATTTTTTCCACTTTTGAAAAGTAGGCATTTTGGAAAGTCATAATGGTGGTCTAGGTTTACCCCGTAGGTAAAAAATCACCCTAACCCAAGGTACCCTCTTAGGGTTAACTAATTTTGGCCAAAAATACACTCTAGAGTCACTTTTGACCCCTCCAAAGTATCCCTAAAGTTCAAATCCGAGTTCTAACTTGATGTGATCCCTACAAGACATCTATATGCAAGTGGGATTAATATAACATCTTATAAGGTTTGGTGATTCTTTCCCAAGCCCTAATTTGACATGTCACCATCCACATGGATAATACAAGTGTCAAGTGACACCAAAAGAATACACATCACATTCACAATGACATGTCCAAACAATAACATGAATTTAAACTATTAACACATATTCAGATTACGTTTACAACAAAGATAACATTACAACAAGGTTTCAACCCCCTATTGGATTAAACCTTGGCTTACTCAATTCACATGTGTTTAGCCCTGATTCTCTGAATAATTCCATGGTTCTATTTCCTGCACACTAAACTCGAGCATCAGTAGTCCAAGATAATAAAATCACATGCAATAAACATTTTCAATTCATAATTAGCAACATTAATCAATAAGCAGAATTAAATTCCTAATTACAATTTTCATGCAAAAATGTTTCAAACATAATAATTCCATAATCATCATGACATAACATCCATGAAATAATCAAGTCTAATCATGATCTGATCTTCTCATCAATTCACTTATCTAACATATATAATCAAAATCAACCACATGTTCTACGTATAATCCATATCAAAATGTAATTCAATACAATATAATCATCATCATAAACATAATATCTCGAGTCTCTTTCAGGATAATCAAAAAGTGTATCAATATATCAAAATAAGTGTATCAACTAAGCTATGATGGGTTGGGGTGAGGCCTCACATCCTCCCCCACTAGGCATGAAATTCCTCCTAGAGTTCATCAAAAAGATATGGGTACTAAGATCTCATATGTGTTGCATCCTCCCATGAAGCTATGACCTCATCATAACAATCCCACTAGGCTCTAACCTGGTCTAGCTCTCAGCCTCAAAGTGTAAGGGTCCATCGGGCTATAATATGAATGGGCTCCAGTGCTAGCTTTCCATCCGACTCCACCTGTAAGGCATCCCAATCTATCACATGGGACTCATCATAAATATATTTTTGTCACACAGATACATGAAACACATCGTGGATGCATGACAGGTCAGGTAGCAAGGCTAGATGGTAGGAAAATGGTACTATCCTCTCCAATATCTCAAAAGTTCCAACAAAGTGAGGTGCTAACTTAGAGCCCTTTCCAAAATGGATTAGAATCTTATGCGGGCACACTCTCAAAAAGACCCTACCTCCAATCATATACTAATGATCAACCCACTTCGCATCTGCATACTTCTTCTGTCGGTCCTGAGCCTCTCTAAGACATTGTCTAATAAATACTACCTATTGCTCCATATCCTTGACCAACTGGGGTCCAATAGATACTCTATCCTCAATCCTGTCCCAACTCAGTGGTGTCATGCATGGTCTACCATACAAGGCCTGATATGGCAGCATACCTATTGAAGGATGATGCCCATTATTATAGGCAAACTCAACTAGATGTAGGTATTCCTCCCACTTGACCTAATGGTCCATCACATACATACGTAACATATCCTCTAACACCTGGTTAACCCTCTCTATCTGTCTATGTATCTAAGGGTGATATGCTATACTAAAATATTTAGTCTAGTGCCCAACACTGCCTGTAACTCTCTCCAAAAAGGTGATGTGAATAAGGAGTCTCCATCAGAGATGATCTTACAGGGAATTCCATGAAGTTTGACAATATCCCACAAAAAGACCTAGGCTACGTCTCATGCTGTGAATGTAGTACACATGGGTGAGAAGTGGGAAACCTTGGTCAATGTGTTGACTATCACCAAGATAGCATCATGGCAGGGAGAAGACATAGGGAGACCAACAATGAAGTCCATAGATATAGTATCCCACTTCCACTCGGCAATCTCATGTGACTGCAAAAGCCCACCTAGATGACTATGCTCCACCTTCACTCTCTGGCACTCTAGACATCTAGAAACTACAATGACAATCTACAACCTCATGCCTGGCCAATGATACAACTAAATCAGATCGACATGCAACTTCTTAACTCCTAGATGAGTTGCATAAGGTGCTCTATGAGCCTCAAGCACAATAAACTCTTGCAAGTCACCCATAGAAGGTACATAGAAGCATCCCCTATGACATAGAAGTCCATCAAAATCTAAATAATACTCTAAAAATCTCCCCTTAAGGGGTCTTTGAGAATAGATAAACTGAAAAACCTCCACATATAATCCATCCTCTGGCAAGTGATGCAAAATGTACTCCCTCAAATCTGTACTAGAAGTCATAGACAAGAGCTCATGTTGCCTCCTACTCAAGGCATCTGCAACTATATTCTCCTTCCCCTTGATGTAATGAACATCAAAGTCATACTCACAAATAAATTCCATCCATCTCCTCTTCCTAGCATTAAGATTGGGCTATGTAAAGATATACTGTAGACTCTAGTGATCTGAATGAAGCTCAAATTGGTGACCTAGAAGGAAGTGTCACCATATCACTAAGGCATGAACCACCCCTACGAGTTCTAGGTCATGAGTGGGATAATTAAGCTCGTGAGTCTTTAGCTTCCTAGACTCAAAAGTTATAGGAAGACCCTCCTGCATAAGGACTACTCCAATACCATCCAATGAAGCATCCGTGCATACAACAAAATATGCCGAAGGATCTGGCACTGCTAGAATTGATGCACTAGTGAGGGCTCTCTTGAGCTCCTGGAAAGCTCTCTCACACTTCTCTATCCATTCATACTTCTTCCCCTTTCTCTGACGGGAGGTGATGGGATGAGCTACTGTAGAAAATCCTACCATAAAGCATCTATAATATACTACTAAGCCCATAAAGCTTCTGACTTTAGTGACACTGGTGGGTGCTGGCCAATCCATAATGGCTATAATCTTCGATGGGTCCATAGAGATCCCATCACTGGATATAACATGACAAAGATAATGCACCTTGGGTCTAAAGAAGGCACACTTTGACAAGCTGCCATATAACTGATTCTCTCTCAAACGTTGTAGAACCTGTCTCAGATGTTCCTCATGCTCCTCCTCATTGTGAGAATATATCAGAATGTCATCAAGGAAAACTACCACAAATTTAACCAAGAATGTATGAAATACTCTATTCATGAAGCTCGTGAACATAGCTAGAGCATTCATGAGGCCAAATGGCACTACTGTGAACTCATAGTGACCATACCTCGTGCAAAAATTCATCTTATGGATATCACTTTCCACAATTCATAACTGATAGTACCCTGACTTTAGATCTATCTTTGAGAATGTTCAAGCACCCTGCAACTGATCAAACAAATCATCAATCCTGGGGAGTGGGTATCGGTTCTTGATTGTTACTTTATTCAACTATCAATAATCAATGCACAATCTAAGTGATCCATCCTTCTTCTTCTCAAAAATCACTGGTGCACCCTAAGGTGATACACTAGGTCAGAAATGCCCTTTCTCCAAGAGCTCTTCTAACTAAATCTTGAGCTCATTGAGCTCATGTATGGCCATCCTGTAAGGTGCTCTAGATACAGGCTCAGCTCCTGGTATAAGATCTATGTGAAAATCAACTGCACTAGGTAGAGGCATACCAGGTAGCTCAATAGGAAATACATCTACAAATTCCTGTAGAATAGGATAATCCTCAAGCGAAGGCTCCACCTATGAATCCTCCTCTCTATCACTAATGGTGATGGCAAATAACTGGCATCCCTTTCACATGCACTGCCTAAGCTGCATAGCAAAAATCATGCAAACGGATACTGGTCTTTGAACCCCAAATATCACCATATAAGTACTTTGATCATCAACACACTCAACCCTCTTCTAATGATAGTACATCTTGGCACTGTGGGCATATAGCCAATCCATTCCAAGGACTACATCATAAGAACCTAGAGGGGTAATGTGGAGATCAGTCATCATGATTAAGTCTCCAATCTGAATCTGACACCTACAAACTAAGGAACTAATAGACACCCTAGGTCCTAAAGCTAACTCAACCTTCCAACTGACATCCTGTCTAACTTCCACCAACCCTCAATGCTCCACTACATAGGGAAATATATAGGAGTCTATGGCTCCTGAATCAAATAAGATAGAAACACTAATACCCTAAATCATACCTGTGGCCTCTATGACCGTGGCCTGGTGCTCGGCCTATGATTATCAATCACTGTAAAAACTCTATGGGATCTACCCATATCTCCCACTATAGGCTTTGAGGTAGCCCCCCTTTGACCACTGGCTAACTATCCCTATGGGAACTCTCTCTCTATATGACCCATACCACCGCAAGTGTAACATGGCCCTCAGGTCTAAATCTATACTCCCTATATCCTAGGTTGTTGTGACCCTCCAGTCCTACAAGAACCACTATATCCACCCCTAGAGGACTATTGAGTTTTAGTTGGCTGTGCCTAAGGGGTTTGTGTCCCCTGATCCTTTCTAAGACCCTGAGATTGCCACTGTTTAGAATCCTGCTGAGTGATTCTGTTTCCCTTTCCAAGGGGGTCTCTACTATCCTGACTGCTAGGAGGATGGGTTTCGATGCTGAGATCGATCCTGAGACTCCTATCTAGTATGGATATCCTCAGTTACAAGTGTTATCTCAACTGCCTCTCTGAATGTGGTAGGAAAGGCTAGGTGTACTGTGCCCTGAAGAGACATATTAAGTCCCTTAATGAAATGGTGGATACGCAGTTTGTTATCCTTCATGTAATCAACATAGGGAAGGACCTTGAGAAACTGACTCTCATACTGGGCCACTGTGAGGCCTCTTTGCTAAAGATCATGGAACTCCTCTATCTATCTCTATCTGAAATGCTCGAAGAGATACCTCTCTCAAAATTGGGATACAAAAGACTCCCAAGTGAGTGTGTCAATACTCACTCCACCTATGGACACCTCCTACTCCCACCAAGTGGAAGCCTTCTCTAATAGCAGATGAACTATAAGTTGTGTTTTTAGATTACTCCCATAAGGGTGCAATCCAAAACATCGATGTAAACTCTGTAACTAGGCCTCTGCTACTGATCTATCTGTGGATCCCAAAAACAAGGGTGGCTAGAGTTGTATTAACTCTCAGATCTCATCTCTAACATCTCTAGGAGCTCTCTCTGGCATGTATCTCATGCTTGCATGGTATTACAACCTGATGAACTGACTCACCATCCTGATCATCATGACCCTCAACAGACCTGGGTGGTGGACTCCTACTTCTCTCTCTGCTAACTCCTCTATCATGTTCTAAAATATGTGTTTCCCCTTCAGGAATCTCCTGTTGAACTATGGGTGGTAGTCCCTGCTAAATTACCCCAATCAGATTTTGGAGAACATCCAAAATATCCTGGTTAGGGTTCTGAGGTGGTGGAGGTGGTGGTGGTGGTGGTGGTGGAGATGGTGGATCCTCCTTTCCTGCCCCAACATGGTGAGCTCTACGACCTCTACCTCATCGGTTAGCTCTGGTGACGATAGGCATCCTACACAATAATTTAAGTTTTGAATGAGTTGAAACATAATGGGTTAGGTTCCTAGTGTCAAAACACTGCTCTAATACCAAAATGTCATGCCCAAAACTAGGGAAAAACACACAATTTTTTTTTTTTTAAAAGCACTAGTACATACAACTAACAATGGATATGTTGAGCAAAGGTGCTAACATGGTGAAGTCAAACTTTGAGTTGCAAGGTATAATCCTAGATTGAGTTAGGGGTATGCCACATACAGATGCAAAGTTAGAGCATCAACTTGTTGTATGCGTTACATGAACTCTTGGGTCAGGTTTAATTAACTATGGATTCATGTTTCACCACGTATAGTATCATGATGGTAATTTAGTTGATAGGATCATGTGTTGAATTTTTTGACCTAGCATTCACTTTGTTTCTTAACCTTGATTACCACTATCCCATTTAAATCTAATACTAATTCCCTTTCAACCTTAGCTACATAACGTCTATAGCCAACTCCACTATAACTATTTCACACACATTACTTAACTTAATAAGAAGGAACTAAATCAATTTTGAGAATTAAAACGTTTAACCTTTCTTAACTTCCCCTAGAACCACTTAAACATATATAATGAAATATCCACTAATAAAGTACTAATTAAATCCTACTCCCCTTTTAAACAAGTATACATGAAACATTTACCATTCGACATAATTAAAATTTAATAACAAATTAACCATACTAATGAACTATTAATTTAAATCCAATAATCATAATCTAATCTAATTTCCTAACTTACTAGTATCAATTCTAATTAAATCCCACCCTTATAAAAACATATGCAATCCTAATGCATTAATCCCCTAACAAAATATAAATTATCCTTAAATAAATAAATAAACATTAAATTACCCCTAGTAGGAAATCAATTTAGCCTCTATAAATAATTACATTAACAACTAACTATTCATTTTAAATTACTCGAATAAATCTATTTCTCCAATAGACTATTCAATTTCCATTAACAACGTGAATTACTAAATTATTATTCTAACTGGGCAAATAGTTCAAGTATAAATTCATTAACAAATTGGCCTACCTATACATATTACATAAAAACTACATCTTTTAATCTAATAATTAACTACACCATTAAATACAACTATATCTAAACAAAACTATATGATTTAAATAAAACAATAAGAAATTAACCCCATTTAACTAATTTAAACTTATTACTATCAATGATTGATTTTAAATATTCACCCATTGGATAGAATAAACTACTATTAAAATAAGTTGTTCAATACCAATTAAATCTGATTATGATATTAAACCTATTAACTATCAATGCTAAGCACTAATCTAACTAACCCTACTAGTCTAATCTATCAACTACCTACTAATTAGCTTACTAATCTATCCACCTATCTACTAACTTATCACCTCACCTATCTTCTAGCTATCACATCACCCCCTCTTATCCCCATGGCCCACTTGCCAAGTGGGTTGGGGGGGGGGGGGAATTTGAAATCCCAATCTATTAAAAAAGTGGCATGAGTTTACATGGAGAAGAGCCTTTTTAAACGAGGCATTTGTTGGTACCAAGGTGGAGGTGGGGACCACCTCAAATCTTCCTTACAAAGTGCATAAACTAAAATTAAAAGTCAACCAAGGAAGGATTTTGCTTGATATGGGGAAATGGGTGCAAAACCCAAGTAGTATATCATGTTTTTTTTTTTTTTTTAAAAAAAATCTTCTTTCAACATAAGTATGTGGGGCCCACAGGGATGTGTGCAACATCATGCCTCCTTTATTAGTATAAAGCTTATGTATTAGTACTAACAGGGAGTAATTAGGGGGTAATTAAGGGGGTTTAGTGAGAGGAATATAGAGAGAATATTCTCTGTGTAAAGGGGAAATTAAATCCCTCCCCATACATTTTCCAGACAGCATTTTTTCTCCAAATTCTAGAGAATGTCATGCCTAATATTTATTTTGTTAGTGCATCACACTATGTGAAATTTAAATTTAGATATAGGTATTAGTTAATTTTTACATTTATAAAATAACTTGTTTGTTCTTCTATTGTTACCAAGTTTATCTCTACTTTTCAAGGATTGATATTGCAATGTAAATTTTAATGTAGAGTAATGATCCTATTGAAATAGAATTCAGATTTCAAAAGGAATGATGAAGTGTTTTATTAAGTTGAAACTTAAAAAAAAAAATTACATTATAAAGATTACAAGATTCCTAAATCTACAAAATTTCTCATACTATGAAAACTATTACATAATGAATAAAAGTTTTTTACATGTTTCTTAACAAAGCTTACAAAATGAACATTACAACACTTAACAAAAATGAAAATTTATACAAGGAGTAATCATGCAACATTAAAGCTGTCCTCTCACAACAACACCAAAATGAAGACTGGTCCCAAGATTTCCCACATCCAACTTGGCTTCAAACCTGTAAATACATGAGGGGAACCATGGGAAGCTCACCTCCCAACCAAGGTCTCAAGGAGACTACCCCTGAGCTTGGAGAACCAAGGCTAAACAAGATAACACATCCCAATTATCACAACTAACATATATGCACAACACAACAATCAACTCCCAACCAAGGCTTCACAAATGAGTTTTTCAAACCCATTGAAGTAGGGTGAAGGTGGGCTTTTCCAAGGAGGAGAATGCCATTGCATTTTGAAATTTCTCAACAAGAGTACTTCCATGCCTTTCCAAAGATACATGGGCATTCCTTCCATATACACATTTGATCATTTCTATACTAAAATAATATTTACAATATGGCTTCATGGATCCCATACTCCATGAAATTATCCCTCTTCTCCAAGAGAAGAGACTCTCACTACAATGGAGAGCCCAACTAACCCCTTCACCCAAGCCCACTTCTTCCCTTCCCAAAGGGTGAGTAATGCCTTAAAGTTCCATGAACAATACTCCCAATCTAAAAGAATAAGAAGTGAAACAAAATCCAAATGCATTCCCAACTCAACACATAACAACAAAATCTACATACAACAACACTATACAAGATTTACATATACGAACACCATACAAGATTTACATATTAATAAAATAATAACATAAAAATCTAAATGTAAGAGTATTCCTCCATGGCAAGAATCCACCAACCTTAGTCCAAGGAAAATGGCAAAAGTCTAGTTGAGAAGAAGCCCTTATCCTTTCTTTTTTCCTTCCTCCAACCCTAATTGTCTCTAGAATTAGAGAGTGGGTAAACACCCACTAAGTTTCTCCAAAGCCTCTAAAAAGATCTTTAGAAGTGTACTCAATACCTAGAAATTAATGAGACATGCCCTCTAGTCTTTTTTTCATACCTCTTGTCTCCCCTCTTAATTGAGAGTTTAGTAAGGAGAGTGGGACAAGTTAAATGCATGTGGCCATCTCCATTTTCGCCACTTCTGAAAAGTAGACATTTTGGAGAGCCATAATGGTGGTCTAGGTTTACCCCATAGGTAAAAAATAGCCCTAACCCAAGGTACCCCCTTAGGGGTAACTAATTTTGGCTAAAAATATACTGTATGGTCACTTTTGACCCCTCTAAACTACCCCTAAAGTTCAAATCTGAGTTCCAACTTGATGTGATCCGTACAAGACATCTATATGCAAGTGAGATTAATATAACATCCTATAAGGTTTGGTGATTCTTTTCCAAGACCTAATTTGACATGTCACCATCCACATGGACAATACAAGTGTCAAGTGACACCAAAAAAATACACATCACATTCACAATGACATGTCCAAAAAATAACATGAATTTAAACTATTAACACACATTCAGATTATGTTTACAACAAAGATCACATTACAATGAGGTTTCAACCCCCTATTGGATTAAACCTTGGCTTACTCAATTCACATGTGTTTAGCTTTGATTCTCTGAATAATTCCATGGTTCTCTTTCCTACACACTAAACTCGAGCATCAGTAGTCCAAGATAATAAAATCACATGCAATATACATTTTTAATTCATAATTAGCAACATTAATCAACAAGAAGAATTAAATTTCTAATTGTAATTTTCATAGAGAAATATTTAAAACATAATAATTCCATAATCATCATGACATAACACCCCTGAAATAATCAAGTCTAATCATGATCCGATCTTCTCATCAATTCACTTATCTAACATATATAATCAAAATCAACCACATGTTCTAGGTCTAATCCATATAAAAATGTAATTCCATACAATATAATCATCATCATAAACATAATATCTTGAGTCTCTGTCAGGATAATTGTTAAAATGGATAGTCAAATTTGAGCTAGGAACATATTATTCCAAATGAGTTAGGAAAAAGGAAGATTATCATGAATTAAATCAATTCTTAGAGCATACACCAAAAAGAAACAACAAAGGAGACAAGAAGTTTTGAAGGGGGAAAAGCATAAAAAAACCCCCCGTGAATTATGAATGGGCAAAATAGCCAGAGAGAGAGAGAGAGCTTTAGCTCATACAATATTTTGGAGAGAGAGAGAAGTGTTGTGTGAAAATGTGTAATTAGTGATATGAGAATGAGAGGAGAAGCATCTCTTAAGTAGAGATGAGAAGAAAGGAGTTGAATGTAACTCCCATGTGCATGTGAGCCACATTCATAATGTGTG
>MU223927.1:178249-188415 GCA_018584345.1 Thuja plicata | reverse complement strand
CACACATGGAAAAGAGGACAAGTGTTCATGTAGGGATTCTATAGGAATCTCCTACTTACATAATAAACTAAACTAAACGACCTTGGTTTATAATATATTTCACCAAGGAAAGATTATACTTCTAACAATAATAAAAAAGTGTAGCAATATATCAAAATAAGTGTATCAACTAAGCTATTATGGGTTGGGGTGAGGCCTCACAAAATGTGTCATCTTAGAAAATCTATCCACAACAAATATGGAATCATTACCTCTTGTTGTCCTAGGCAAGACAAGAACAAAATCCATGCTAATATCACTCCAAGGTTTCTCAGGAACAGTAGTCGGTGTATACAAACCAGTATTCTGACTTACTTCTTTTGCAACTTGACAAACTCCACAGCTTTTCACAAATTTCTGAGTATCCTTATACAACTCAGGCCAAAAATATCTTTCCTTAAAAAAACTCAATGTCTTGTAAATACCAAAATGTCCATCCAAACGACTACTATGTTTCTCCTTTATTAAATTATTTCTCATTGATCCTCTTAGCATACACAATTGAATACCTTTGAACAACATATCTTCTTTAATGAAATAGTCTTCATACTTACTTGATTTATTTGGATTAGGTGATCTGCACACTCTCTACTAGTCAGAAAATTAGGATCACTTTCATGCAAATTCTTCATATCATCAAAACCAAGAACCTCAATTCTCGTTTCAGTCTACAAAGATCTTCTTCTACTCAATGCATGAGTAACTATGTTAGAAACTCCACTCTTATGCTTAATCAAAAATGTGAAACTCTACAAGTACTCTAACCATTTTATATGTCTCTGATTTAACTTATTCTGACTACCCAGATATTGTAAACCCTTATGATCAGTATACAACAAAAATTTAATTGGCATCAAGTAGTGTCTCCATTTCTTCATAGCTTGAACAATAGATACAACTATTGACCATAGATACAATATTTCATCTTAGCATCATTCAACTTTTCACAAAAGAAAGCAACAGGTTTACCTTCTTGAGTGAATACAACTCCAATTGCACTTACACTTTCATCACATTCAACTTGAAATATCTTATTGAAATTAGGTAATACTAACACATGTAATTCAACAACCTTCAAATTCAAAGTCTCAAAACTTTTATCAGCTCCATGTGTCCATTTGAATTCTCTTTTGTCTCCTCTCGTTGTCTCGGTCATAGCATTACAAATAGAACTAAAATTTCTAATAAACTTCCTATAAAAACTTTCCAATCCATGGAATAATCTTACCTCACTAACATTCTAAGGTGTAGGCCAACTAATTATAGCTTCAACCTTCTCAGGATCCCTTTTCAGACCATGAGCTGAAATTAGAAAACCCAAATACACAAGCTCTTATTTCATGAAGGAATACTTTTTCAAATTTATCAACAAATTTTCCTCTTTCAATCTCTGCAACACTTGCCTTATATTCATCAAATTCTCTTCTCTAGTCTTACTGAATATAGGAATATCATCCAAGTATAAAAGCACACATTTATTGAAGAATTTCTTCAAAACTTCATTCATTAACCTCAAAAATGTACTCAGTGCATTAGTTAAACCAAAAGACATAACCAGCCACTCATACAAACCTTCCTTTGTCTTGAAAGAAGTCTTCGATTCATAACCTTCTCTAATTATGATCTAATGATACCCACTCTTAAAATCATTTTTGGTAAAATATTTTTCTCCACTCAAACAATCCATTATGTCATCCATTCTCGGTATAGGAAACCTATACTTCACTGTGATCTTATTGATTTCTCTTGAATTGGTACACATTCTCCATTCTTCTTAGGTGCCAATACAACAATTACTGGACATGGACTCAAAATTTCTCGGATCAAGCCTTTGTTCAACAATTCATGAAATTATCAGTTAAGCTCTTCATTCTTGGTTGGTGTTAACCTATGTGGTTCTTTGTTCGGTAAACTAGCTCTAGGATTCAGATCCATACAATGAATCATATCTCCCATTGGTGGAAAACCATCAGGTACATTATCTATAATTATCTCCTTGTCCTTAGTGAGTAACATTTCAAATTCTATAGGAATGTCATCTTCTATATTCTTACTCAGTTTGTTAGGAATCAAATCATAACAAATATCATTCCTTTTCAAATCCTTAACAAACTATCTACTTTCTATCAAACAAACTTTTACAGGTGTACATATCTCACCAACAGATTCTTCAACCAAAGGTAACAAAACTTGTTTTTTACCATCAACCCAAATAGAATATATATTTAATCTTCAATCATGTATAACATGTCTATCATACTTCCAAGGTCTACCCAATAATATATGGCAACAATCCATTGGAATAATATCACACAACACCTTATCATAATACTTTCCAATTTTCAGATTCACAAAACATTGTTCACTTATAATTAATGTACTCTCATCCTTGATTCATAAGATCTGATAGGGCTTTGAATGCTTCATCCTCTCCAACTACAACTTTTTAACCATCTCCTCAGATGCCAAATTCTTTGAGCTTCCACTATCAACAATTACCTTCCAAACTTTGTCTGCAACTCTACATCTGGTCTTGAAAAAACTTTTCTTGATAGGATCTTGCTTATCCTTTTCACTCCATATTATCCTTCAGAACATGAGATTTTCTTCCTTGTTAGTTTCATTTGGTGACTCTTCTTGCACCAAAGCATTTCTGCTACTACTGATTTTATTTATTGCATGTGTACATTCAAAGGATTTATGTCCTTCCTCTCCATAATTGTAACAAGTTACTTGGAACCCTCTTTTTCTATAACCACCTCAGAAGTAATTTCCTCTTCCTCGGTATGAAATTCCACCTTTCCATTTGGTGTTTTCTTTGTCTTGATTTGTGTATGTATTTTCCTTATCTAGTTTAGATCTACTATTTTCACCATGAGATCTACCTCTTCCTCTAGGGAATCTACCACCTTTGCCTCTTTTCCTTTTCTCATATCTTTTGTTCAATTTCTCCTCATCTTTTAGGGAAAACTGATATACCTCCTTAATGCTTTCCATCTTGACCAAGCTGATCTCCTCTTGTATAGAAATTTTCAATCCATTCAGATATCTTGCTACTTTTTCCACTTCATCTTCAACATGTCCAGATCTGATGTCCAATCTATAGAATTCTTCAGTATAGTTTTTTATAGATCTATCTTTCTGCTTCAAAATTTGCACTCTCTTAATAAGGTTAATCTGATAATCACAAGGTAGAACCTTTCCTCTCAATTTATTTACCATCTTATCCCATACCTTGATTTTTTCTTTACCTTTCTTCTTTCGATCCAACTGCAGATGCTCCCACCACAAGGATGCATGACCTTTTAGCTTTCTACTTGCAATCTTCACCTTCTTGTCCTCTGATACATTCTCATATTCAAAATACTTTTACATCTTAGTTATCTAGTCAATCAATTCATCAGAATCTAGTTTTACACTATACTCAGGAGGGTTAAACTGAGGTGTGGACTTCAAACTTGCCAAAGTTCTCAGTAATCTCTCTTCTTCCTGATTCATCATAGGTGCAGGTGCAGCTTCACCTTGAACCTCTTCCAATTAATCATCACTAACATCTTCATGATGCCTTCCTCTACGCTGGGCTATCTCAATAGCTTCCAATCTAGAAGCCATTTTTCTAAGCATATTAGCTAGACCTGGATATGTGTTTCCTCAACCATGAACCATCTTGAATCCCTCTGCAATTGTAGGTGAGATCGCAATCTACTACCCCACAACAATATCACCAACTAGGGTTAGGGTTTACAAGATGGAACTTAGATCTCACCAATGCTCTGATACCACTTGATGCAAGGGGAAGTAGAAAAATGGGGCTAGAGGCACTCCCAACTACCAAACCAGGTTGCAACACAATGTGGAATCAACAAAAACATAGTGAGAGAGGAAACAAAAGGGATCATTTTCATTAATTGATCAAACTCAATACATGTCACATTGTAAGGCCTTCCCAGTTTGGGCCATATACATTCAATGAATTATAAATTGATCTTCATACATGTGAGGTCACAGACCTACCTTTCATATAATTCAATACTTAATCTCCTATATTCTAAAATTGATGCCTAAATATAAGAACAGAGAAACAAATATATACAAGAGTCCATCCAATAGGGAGGCACTCAAATCCATAAGTGAGACCTAGATTTAGGTCCACATAGATCCCAGTGAGAGACCCCACATTAATTAAGCCACGTAAATTCAATGCAGAAGTCAGTCACTAGATCCAAATCCAAAATAAACAACTCAGGTTAAGGATGACTGAGCAACACAGTGGCTCGGGCAAATAACACCCCAAGCAATAGAACATGTCTTGGGCCAAGAATAACCAAGAAATAGGAGACAAACCTAAACAACAGATAATGAAGTCAGAACAAGCATGCCTGAGTGACAAAAAACCAAAGCAACAAAGACAAATTTAGAACAAGCATACCCAAGTGACAGAAACCCGAGCAACTGAGTACTTCATCGAGCAACCTCTAAAAAAGATAAAGAACAAAAGAAAACATAGTTTTTGTTGAGAAGGATTTCCAAGGACCCAATATGCTCCTACATCACCTAGCACCTAGGGTTATGCCAAGGTTGGACTCCCACTAAGGTGGAAATCCTTGGGATCTCAGGCCCATTTAGGGGTTCCAAATTCATTTCCCACCTTCTACAGTCGACCCTTTTCAATTTTGGTCATGAAATTTTTATAAAAAGGATTCCTACTCACTTCATTTTGTAGATCAAAGTAATCCATAATTATAGGTAATCAATTGAGCAAGCAATTTAATTTTATCACAACCATTCAAGGCTTCCATTGAAGGTAAGGCATTCAATCATACAAGTGTTCAAGCAATTTAAGGATTTTTTCAAGGCATTCAAGATTTATTTCATTCACACATTCTTTCCTCTATATCTAGCTTCTTTCTTCAAGGAGATATTGGAGTTGGCCGTCAAGGAGGGAAGATACACATTCATACATTCAAGATCTACATCTTTAATCAAGGTGAATTAAAAGCATACACATACATGAAGTTTTGATGTACATTGATTTCCTTTCTAGTTTTTTGGTGTTGAGACAAGGCTATTTCATTAACATAATTGATTTCATTTTAAATACAATTGTGTAGTCATTGATATGATATACTTCATAGTTAGATCTACTTCTACTACTTGTTAGAATTCTATTTAATATCTCAATTTTAAGGTTAAGGTTAATTCCTAAAGTGGGGCTTGATTGAGGCAAGCCCCTCTTCAACAAAAAAAAACTATTTGTCTCTTTTGTAGATTCAAGTGTTCAAAGTGGTAGATCTAGATTTGGAGCCATCAAAAATAGGTTATTGTCACAAATCCTGATCTCAAAAAAACTTACAAAGCAGGTGGATGTCCACCTTATCCTAGTCCTTGGGGGATTTTCTTCATGTCACCATACACCATCTAGGTCTTCATATCCCTTCCATATCGACATAATCCTTGCGATCTCAGGTTTTTGGGTTTTGCAAATCTCTTTTTTTTTCTCCCGAATGCTGAATTATTCCAGAATCTGAAACAATCTTCCCCCAGGTCTTTAGGTTTGTATTTTCAAGGTAAGTTGACTCCATATCTTGTTTCATTAATTTATTTTCATATATTTCCTTTACCTATTATTTTCAATCCCCTCTTGTAGGGAAATGAAGAATTTAATCCAAGCAATTTGAACCTTTGTGAAGGTTAAACATTAGCACTTCTTTTTGTGTTGATCGAGCCTCCTTGGGTGGTTAAATCTTGGTATTCCTCCTTCCTATGTGGTGGGGTTTTCCAATTACCCCTACAAATTTTGGTGAAACCAATGTGAATCCAATTGTGGGTACACATTTTGGTGATCCAAATGTATTATACGTCTATCTCTTTATTGTTAGATTGGAAACATGAAGATCTTTAAGATGTCATTGTGTGTAGCTATCTTTCTTATCATTCTTCTCCTTGTTTATCTTTATATAAATTATGAGGTATATGAGAGTCTCTTTAATTTTATAATTTTCATGTTGCTTCATTATTTTCTTTATTATTCTATTATAACGTTAACAAATGTAAGCTTTCCTACTTTCAAGATAGTTATTAAAGTTTCATGTGGTTGGATTATCACTATTTTGGATCACATAAGAATATTGGTTGATGAATCTAACCTTCCTAATCATATTCCCAAACTTCCTAATCCTAATCCTAATCTTATTAATACTATCCATAATAATCCACCCCCATATCCTAGTGATTCTCAAAGATATTATCAAGCTCAAAACATGATTTATGATAATGATTTTCAAGATTTCTTTGATGAACCTTCACCTCAATCTTCTCTTCATGATGTCATTAAAGAAAAAAAATTTATTTACCTTCCTCTTCTATAATCCCACCTTATACAATATTTTCTCATGACTCTCATGATCCCTCCCCTCCTTTGTATACTTTGCAAGATACTTACACCACATAATATAATATGGTTGCTAAAAAAGGTTACAAAGGTTTAGGACTTGGTATTATTGAACAAGGAATTAAATTTCATATTCATATTTCTCCTAAGATAAACACATATGGATTAGGATTCACTCTTACAAACTTTAAATTTGAGGTTCCCTGTAGACATCCTCTCCATCTTATTTTACAAAAACCATCTTCTACCCTCTTGATGCTCATCAAGAGGTGGCTAAGAGAGTCTATGTAAGACTTATGGCAGCTCGTAAAGAAAAATTTCAAGCTATGTTTAAAGATGTTATTCATATGTATTTATGTCCTTTCCATTATACTCATTTTCATATTCTTTTTGACTTTGAGGAGTTCCATTTATTTGTAAGAGATTGGGCGGATATGGGAGTTATCTCTTATACACACAAAGTTTTGCAACTTCTTCATGTCTATCCCTAGTCTATTTCTTCTCTATAGAGATCTCTCCCCATTATGTGGCATAATTATCATTAGGGAGAAACCCAAAAGGTCTATTTTCCTTGTCCCTTAGCTTGGGGGAAAGGGTTTTTTTTTTTTCTTTGGGATCTATTTCTCCTTTTAAATGTATAAATTCCTTTCAGATATCTTTCTAACTATACTTTATTTTGGCTACAAAGTGTATATATTGTATAAGAAACCACTTCCTTTGGGGGCAGGGGGGGTTAATTTTTTATCCTTTTACTTCTTTTCTTCCTTCTTTCTAGATTTTTCTATCATGTGATAGTATTGTTATATTACATGTTTCATCTCTTGTTATGTTCTTTCCTTAATGATTTATACTTTATATGTGATATATTTTCAAGTGTATATGTTGTTGTCTCTTTTGTTACAACTTATTCTTGGATTAGTATATCTCTTTCAAAGTTCTTATCATTTCCATTTTTTCTTTCCATTACCTTTGGGGGAAAGACTTCTTTCTCTCTTCTTATCCAAGTATCTTCTTTCCTTAGTACAATGACACTTTTTTATCATTTGACATTAATAACATATAAGTAATTGTTGTATTGACTAGGATTCTCTCTTATACAAGAGGTGTCTTTCCTAATTCATCACATCTTCTTTATTTGAAAACATATGTTCATAATAAATATTATCTTTTACTTTTTTATTTAAATTTTGTCAACTAAAAATTCCTTTTTCATCTCAAAACAGGGGGATAAATACCCAAATTTTTGTCTCAAAGATGTTATCATTGTTCAGGCAGTCCTCTTGAAGGTATATGTCTTGTAATAAATATTTATCCCTTTCAAGGATCCTTAAGTATTATAATTGGTATATCCTTTCACTATTATCAATGTCCTTAGCTTGTAAGGGTCAACACTCTTCATTAAGAACATGGAATACATTGTTGCTTTAAAGGGTATCTCCTTTTGATGGAAGTGGGTATCCCTGATTCTCTTCCTTATAATATCTATTATGTAGACATCATACGGTGGGTGGAATACACACGGCCTCTCTTATACTACAATTATGCATTTTTGTTTTTAACCTTTTTTGTTTTGCAGCATGTTAAATCTCGAATAGGGTTTAATTAAAACCTCTCCATCCCTGGGATATAAAATTATAGACACAAATACACACCATGGTGATAAGACAACATTGATCCATCGGGTGCACAATGTTTCTAGAAGGCACACATATAAAACTAATCCTCCAAAATGCGCACACATATACTAAGCCATCAAAAGGCACAATTTTTAATAGGATTGACTATTAGGTACCCACACCTATTATATTGTTTAATCATATCTTTTAGTGGTTCGGAGTAAGATACACACATCTTAGTGGGTGAGGTAATCACATCACTTTCTCCTTTTCTCTTTTTCTTTCATGAGAGTAGGATTAAATCATGGAGTTTATATCATCTATAAAGTTACCTTTATCCTTTTTATGTGACCATTTATGCTCTTTCAATAGCCTTCCAGACATGATATTAGTGGATAAAGCATGTCCAATCAAGGTGTCTTTCACTAGTTGATTTGATGTTTATTTTAGTACTAACCCCTTTTTCTTTGTGTCTTTTTTTTGTGCCCTCATGCATGGGTGTGGATTTAGGATCATTGGTTTGGGGGCTTATGTCCTTAGACCTAGTTATGTTCTATTTGTTTACAATTTTCTTAAATTTGTCTTCTTCTCTCTCTCTTCCTTTACTGTGAGTATGCCTTGCCTCATACTGCCACTAAAGTGTGGGCTATATGTATCATCTTAAAATGGAAACACCCATGATAAGACCTTTTAAAATTCCTTAATGGGATATCTTGGGCCCTCTTGAATGCATTCATAATTATTCGATGTCTCCTTTTGCACTTATGTTGTATGTACCCCTATTTTCTATCTATTTCCACTTATGTTTTCCCTTTCCCTGAGACCCTGAGAAAAAATATAATGGTAAAACCATCTGAGGGTAGGCCAAGTTCAGCCTAGCCCCTAGGATGAGGTCGAGGTTGGCCTCCCCCAAGGTGTAAATCCTTGGGATCTAGGGTGCATTTCAGGGTTCCAAGTTATTTTCATGCCTTGTGCAGTCAATCCTTTTCAATATTGGTTGCAAAATTGACATAAAAAGGAGGCCTACTCACTTCATTTTGTAAATCAAAGTAATCCACAATTATAGGTAATTAGTTGAGAAATGAAATTTCATTTTCTAGAAGGCATTCAAGGCATCCATTGAAGCATTCAAGCATACAAGTGTTCAAGCAATTGAAGGATTTTTTCATGGAATTCAAGAGTTGTAACATTGATGCATTCTTTCCTATAGATCTAGCATAATTATTCTAGGAGATAGTGGAGTTGGACATCAAGGAGGCAATATTCTCATTCATAGCTTCAATATCTATATTTGTATCTTCAAGATCTACATCTTTCTTCAAGGTGAATTACAAGCATACACATACATGAGGTTTTTATTTACATTGATTTCCTTTCTAGGTTTTTGGTTTTGAGTGAATGCTATTTCATTAACATAATTGATTTCATTTTAAATATAATTATGTATTCATTGATACGTTAAGCTTCATAGTTATATCTAGTTCTACTACTTTTTAGCATTCTCTTTATTGTCCTAGTTTTAAGGTTAAGGTTAATTTCTAAACCATGACTTGATCGAGGAAAGTCCCTCTCCAAAAACAAAAACCCACTTTCCCTCTTGAAGAATTAGGTTTTTAGAATGGTAGATATGGATTCAGAGCTATTAAAAATAGGTTACTATCATAGATCCCGATCTCAAAAAAACTTGCAAAAAAGGAGGATGTTGACCCGAGCGTAGTCCTAGGTAGATTTTATGCACATCATCATCCACCCTCCAGGTAGTCATAGCCCCTCCAAGTAGGAATAGTCCTAAGGATCCTAGGTTTTAGGGTTTTGGAGATCTCTATTTTCTTCTCCCAAACCCAAAATTATTCCAGATTTTGACACAATCTTCCAACAGCTCTTCAGGTTTGTATTTTCAAGGTAAGTTGACACCATTTCTTATTTTCATTACTTTATTTCCATATATTTCCTTTACATATTAGTTTCAATGCCCTCTTGTAGGGAAAGGAAGAAGTTGTTCCAAGTAGTTTTCCGCTTTGTGAAGGTTACACATTAGCACTTCTTTTTGTACTAATCGGGCCTCCCTGAGTGGTGAAATCTTGATATTTTTCCTTCCTATATTATGGGGTGTTCCAATT
>MU223927.1:137023-178020 GCA_018584345.1 Thuja plicata | reverse complement strand
TATATATATATATTGATTAAGTGATGATTATCTGATGGAGATGATGAAGAAGGAGTGATACCGAGTATCATGATCTGTTGTTGTTTTGTCATTTATGTCAAGCAATTGATTAAATAATTTTTATTGTGATAACATACCTTAAGAGGAGAACTTAAATGGGTGACAAATACAGATCAGACAATGATGAAGTAATCATGTTTTGGGTGTTTTATACTATATATTTGATGTTATCAAATTGGTTTGTTTGATTGATCAAGTCAGGAACTACAATGAATTTAGTTATGACTAAAAGAGATACTTTACTGAGATAGACTGAGTCAATCGGTAGAATATAATGTGATTCAATTACAATTACTAAGAACCAAGCACCAAGAGAAAGTTAGACACCGAGCAGTGATGAAGTCAGTTACCAAGTTGTAGAGAAAGTTTTACCAAGTAGAATATACATATATTAAATGATGATTTAATAAGAAGCAATGATGAGATGGATGATGAAATGAATTAAATGCATTTTTTAAGAAGATCTATGAATTTAAAATTCAATATGAAGATCTAAGGCAAAGATCAAGTGGTTAAATAGAAAATTGAAAGTTTTGAGAAAAGTTACGAGTTCCGACGTAAAAGTGATTTGGTTTACCAAGTTGAGAAATTGAAGAAGATGATCGAACGGACAAGTGCAAATGAAGGAAAATAAAATTTAGGAGATTAAGAGGCATAACTATGTCTATATAAGGAATGAGAATTAGATAGAGATGTAAGAACTGACTAATTGAGAAAAGAAGGAAAGAAGTTGAAGAACAAGATTTACCGAGCAGAATAGAGAAATACAGATCAAAGAATCTACAGATTGAGAAAGAGATCAATGGATTATGTGATGTCAATATTTTTTTGAGTATAAAGGATCTAATTCAAGAATAGTGAGTTTTTAATTTTTACAGATCAAATTTTATTGTTTCTTATTAATATTTGTAACAGATAAATTTCTTAACCAAGTGGATTTAACAATCTTAATTGTAAAACCTAGACTTAGGTGACATTCCAAAGGAGTGTTTGAAGACCTCTAAAAAGGCCACTCCTAATAGGGTGAATATATTAATAGATTTGAGGTAAAACCCCTAACAGGGTCACATTTAGAAAATGTACTTGTAATATTTAATAGGATAATTTCTTCACCGAGCGTACTTCAGAAGGGTACAATTTTATTGTGGGTTACAAATCCCATAGATGTTTTTCCCAAATTGGGTTTCCTTGTTAAATCCTATGTTTATGAGTTATATCATGTGTTAATGAGTTAATCTAATGCTGCTAATTTTTAATGATTAATTTATTCTTATATTATTTGGTAAATTGATTATTTATTGTATTTAGTACTTACTGAGTGAATCAATGAGTTTAGTTTTAAGAGTTTAATTTTTCAATTGTCTAATTCAACCCCTCTCTTAGTGGGACCAACAATTGGTATCAGAGCTCTATTACTCTGAAGTGTTAAGTTTAAATGACTTGAGTAAGATCTAAATATGTATAAGAGGGAACCACCAAAGCTGTATAGGGATCATTTCTCTACATGGAAAACTAGAATGAAGTTGCATGTGTCTAGAGTAGTAAAATATGCACTTTACTATCTTGAGAATGAATATATAGCACCGACTGCTACACCTTTTACTATCAATGAGAAAATATATAAAGTTGATCATACACAAGTCATGATTGAGATTGCATCTACACTTACTGACCAGGAATATGATGAGCTTGATGGTTGTACTATAGCGAAATATATGTGGGATAAGATTGTTTTGACCTATTGTGGAGATCAACATGTTCGGAAGGCTAAAGAAAAATTTTTACTCTGTGACGATGAAGGAAGGAGAGAACATATTACAATAAAGTACAAGACTTAAGGATATTAGTAATTGTATTTGAGGAGCTGGTGGTATTATAACAAATGATGACGTGATATAAAAAATGTTGAGAACCCTTCTATTGAGTTATGCTATTTGTGAATCTGCTAACCCTTCTATTGAGTTATGCTATTTGTGAATCTGCTATACAAGAGCTGTGATCTATACCCCAGATGGATGTTTTATTATATGTCACTATTGGTATGTTAACTTCATTTGAACTTAGCTAGTGAAGCTACTACTTGAGATGTTTATTTGAGTAGTTCTAGTGATAAATTCTATAATTGCACTGAAGGACTTGATGAGCTATTTACTGAATGTGAGGAGAACGAAAGAGAATTTGAATATTTTTTGGCTAGAAGGATACAAAGAGGCAAAGGAAAATAACAAGGTAAGTGACCCTTGAAATGTTTTAATTGTGATAACATTGGTAGCTTTGCATGTAACTGTCTAGAGAGTGATAAAGAGAAAACAAAGATAAGGACAAGAGAGAAAATAGATTCATGAGATACAGAGACTACAACAACAAAGGTAAGAAATCTTGTTATCTTGATAATGAAGGACAAAGTGATGATGATTCTATTGATAGAAATGAGGAAAAATAAGTTGTTTATGTTGTTGTAAAAGATTATTTTGGTGAAAAAGCATCTAGAGCCCTAATATCACAAGTAAGTAAGAATGAAACATGGATTATAGCTAGTGGTTGTTCACATCACATTAGTGGTGACACACTTAAGTTTATTTCCTTGGAAAAGAATGATGGAGGTTATGTTAGATTTGGTAATGATGCTCCATACCCTATGAAAGGAAAAGGATCTATAATTCTACTGAATAAAAAAATATGTGATGACGTCTATTGGGTTGAAGGATCAAAGTATAGGTTGTTGAGTGTTACATAGCTTAACAATACAGGTCACTGACTGGAATGTAAATATGGAAGAGTGAAAGTATTTGATGAGAAGATAAATCTAATTGCTACTAGAGAACAATCTAAAGGTAATATATTTTAGCTTGATACTTATATGAAGAATTTCCAATTTGCTAAAGTTGAAAATGTTTGGTTATGGCACAAAAGGCTTTGTCATGTTAATTTTTACAACTTAATCAAAGTGAGTAAGAAAAATCGAGTAAGACGACTAATGAGAATTGAAAACCAGAGAATGCTATGTGCAAAGAATGTCAGATGGGTAAGATGACTAAATCTAGTTTTTCAAGCAATACTTATGTTACACAAGGTATTTTGGATTTAGTTCATACTGACTTATGTGAACCGATGAGAAGTCAAAGTTATTATAGAAACATATATTTTATTTTATTTGTGGATGATTATTATAGAATGAAGTCTGTAATGTTATTAAAAGAAAAATGTGATGCATTTCAAATATTGAAATAGTATAAGTCCCTATTTGCAAAAGAAACTCGAAGACAGTTGAAATGTTTGATAGCCGATAGTGGAGGTGAGTTTACTTCTAATGAGTTTACACTATTTTGTAATAAGAACATTATAAAGAGACATTTGCCAGCACCAAGGACACCATAGTAGAATGGGATTAGCTAAGAGAAGGAACATATCCATTGTTGATTGTGCTAGAACACTGATGATTGAAAAAGGAGTTTCACATAACTTCTAGAGGGAATTTATGACTATTGTTGTGTACAAATTGAACCAAGTACAAATGAAGAAAGGTACCAAAAAGACACCTTATGCAATCTGGTATGATCACAAACCTAATGTTAGTTAATTTGAAATATTTGGGAGAAAGTGTTATATTATGAAATATTCTAGAGAAGGCAAGTTTGATTCAAAAGGAGATGAAGGCATATTCTAAGGATATTCTACAAAGAATAAAGCTTACAAATGTTTGAACAAGGTTATAAAGAAAATGGTGGAAAGTGCAAATTTGATAATTGATGAATTTGTGGAAAGGAACCAAGAAGATAGTAAGAAGGAACCTTACAATTATGAGAAGTTTGTATATGTACAACATGAAGAACCTAAAACTTTACTAGGAGCACCTATTGAGGAGGAAAATATACAAGAAGTTCCACAATGAAATGTTGATGTTGATGAACCAAGACCTACTGAGTCTATTTTGGTAAAGTATCTAACAAGGAACCGTTCCCCGAGAAATATTATTTGAAATAAGGAAGTTGGAGTGATGACAAGGAGCAAGGCTACAGACAATACAGGTTTAATATCTTTTTTTGAGATGAAGAAAGTTATGAAAGCATTGGATAATGAGGATTGGATGAAAGCTATGAAAGAAGAGTGATCAAATTGAGAAGAAAAAGTAATGGACTTTAGTACCCAGGCCTAAAGACAAAAATGTGATTGGTACTAAATGGATTTTTAGAAGCAAACTGATTGAGCATGGAGAAGTTATCAGAAATAAAGCTAGATTGGTATGAAGAGGTTATGCACAAGAAGAAGGAATTGATTGTGGAGAGACTTTTTCACCTATTGCTAGACTATAAAGAGATAGAATAATTCTAGCATACGCTTCTTACAAAGGATTAAAATTTTATCATGTGAATTCTAAGTCTATATTTCTTAATGGGGTACTTGAGGAGGAAGTATACATTGAGCAATCAGAAGGAGTCATTGAGAACACAAGAAAGAACAAGGTATGTAAGTTAGATAAAGATTTATATGGATTGAAACAAGCACCCTGAGAGTGGTATGAGAGGCTAAACTCTTATCTAATAAAAATAGGATTTCAAAGAACAAGTGATAATAATAATGTTTACTTGAAATGTGACATTGATAAAAAAAACTTTTGATAGCTGAAATTTTTGTTGATGATATTATATTTGGAGGCAATGAAAATTTATGTAAATGATTTTTTGATGAGATGAGAAAAGAGTTTGAGATGTCAATGATTGGAGAGATTAAATTCTTTCTAGGTCTACAAATACAAAACTTTAATGGAGGAATCTATATTAAACAATTCAAGTATATCAAAGAGATTCTTAAAACTTTTGGTATCGACAATTTTAAACCTGTTGAAACATCGATGGTTACTAGATGTAAATTATCTAACGAGGATGAAACACAAGAGGTCGATAATACTCTTTATTGAGCCATGATTGGTAAATTATAGTATGTTGTTCACAATAGACCTGATATTGCACATGCTATTTGAATAGTTGCAAGATTTTCTTCTAATCCAAAGGAAAAACATATGTCTGTAGTAAAAAGGATTTTGAGATACCTGAAAGGCACATAAGAGTTTGGATTACTATACAAGAAAGGAGGTACTTTTGATATACAAGTATACACTGATGCAGATTGGGCTGGAAATGTTGATGACTGAAAAATTACTAGTGGAGGAGCATTCTTTCTAAGAGAAATATTGGTTATATGGTTGAGCAAGAAACAAAGTTGTATTTCACAGTCTACTATCAAGGCTGAATATGTCGTTGCTGCTATGAATTATGCAAACATAGTATAGATTAAGAAATTACTTGAAGGTATGCAAGAAGAGATCACAGAACCAATTACTATTTTTTGTGATAATACAAGTGCTATTAACTTATCAAAGAACCTGGTTATGCTTTCAAAGACCAAGCACATTTCTATCAAATATCACTACTTGAGAGAACAATTTAAAGAGAATAATGTGAAATCAAAGAAACAATTGGCCGATATCTTTACAAATAAATTACCTAAGGATTCTTTTGAGTATCTAAAAGGTAAATTAGGGGTTCTTCCCCTATCCAATATTCGCTAAGGAGAATGAGGCATGCTGCATCAATTCTCTATATTATTAAAATATCTATTTTAGAATTGATGTTAGTGTGACACACCTTAGGTGATTCCTGAAGCTATGAAAAGATTCATGTATGTAATTTTTTATGAGTACATGTAAGGTATAATCCACTATTGAAACAAGTTTTCAGGAGTATGACTTTTTGGCATTTTTGTTAAAGAGGGGGAGTAACGAATTGATGACATTTATCTACAGAGAGATATTGAGGGAGAATGAATTGCAAATATTTACTCATGAAGGAGATTTGGAATGTCTGTTACAAAAATACAAGATTTATCCAAGAGGGAGATTCAGATCAGAAATATCAAAGTGGAAACACCATATATCAACTCAGAGGGAGTACCGTTATGTATTTGAGAGTTGTCATCATCAATTTCTATAACACATTTATAGTGTTTTCCATCAATGCCAGAGAGGGATATTGTTGATACAATTATGTTTATTTGATGGAGATGATAAAGACGTAGTGATACCGAGTATCATGAGTGTAGAAATGGTTAGATAAGTTGATGTTTTGTCATTGATGTCAAGAAATTGGTTAATCTTTTTTTATTTTGTTACCATATCTTAAGAGGATAAATTAAATGGGTGAAAAATACTTATGCTAACAAAATAAAAATCTAACAATGATGAAGTAATGATGTTTTGGTTTTTTTTTACTATATATTTGATGTTATCAAATTGGTATTTTGATTGATCAAGTTAGGAACTAAAATAAATTAAGTAATGACTAAAAGAGATAATTTAATGATCTATACTAAGTCAGTCAGTAGAATGTAATGTTAGTTAGTTAGAGTTACTAAGAACCAAGCACCAAGAGCAAGTTAGACACCAAGCAATGATGAAGTCAGTTACTGAGTTGCAGAACAAGTTTTACCGAGTATAGTATACAGATATTAAATGATGAATTAATGTGAAGCTATGGTGACATGGATGAGGAAATGAATTAAATGGATTTTTCTACAAGATCTATGAATGGAAAATTCAGTGTGAAGATCTAAGGTGAAGATCAAGCGGTTAAACAAAAAAGTGAAAGTTCCAAGAAAATTTACAAGTTTCAGGGTAAAAGTGATTTGGTTTACCGAGTTGAGAAATTGAAGAAGATGATCGAACGACTGAGAAAAAAGGAAGGAAAATAAAATTAAGGAGAATAAGAGGCATAAGTATATCTACATAAGGGTGAACCCACAATAGTGGGTTACAATTTCTCGCATGAACAAACACTGAACTCTATATTTTGAAAAAAACTTTCCGATTTGGATGCATATTGCCATTAAATTGTTTGAAATCAGAAGATGAAGTAAACTAGAGTCTTTTAGGATTTTTTGTCTAGATTTTAAATATATTTTTTTCCTTTTTCTTTGAATTGGTTTGAATTTTTTTTTTCTCGCACAAAAATTGCTATGTTGCTGACAACGTCATTTTCAAAGAGTTACATTGACTTCATAGAGCATAATTTTTTTTCTAAAATAGATAGCAATGTTCTTCTTTAGAATTTAGTTTTGTAGCATCCATACGAAGGGAATGCAATTGGATTTACAATATTATCATGTTTATTGCATGTTTTATGAATGTTTGAAGTTGATTAAACCTCAATTTTGACATACCTTGACTACATAGCTTATAAATTGTTGTTTATTTATCGAAATCCAATGTTTTTTTAATAGAAAGTAGACTCAAAGATGAGGGGCACTATTATTTTTCAAAAAAAAAATTCTCTTTTCTACTATTTTTCATTGAATGTCAAACTTTGAGGTTTATATTTGATAAAAAACTACAGTCGATGCACGTTAAAAAACATAGGCCTAATTAATTTAAAAATTGTCAAATCTATATTCGCCAAAAAACTCGTCTAGTGTTCTTGTGTGATACAAAAGGATGTCTCCTTATTCTTCCATTTGAGCCTTGCATTTGAGCCTCGAAGCCATGAAAACTTCAGATTTGTGTTGACCTCTACAGATGGCCTCTAATCAGATACTTTAGATAGAAATTAGTTTTTATCAAAACTAATTTGTTTTGATTGAAACTACTTTTGATACTACTTTCTATCGAAAGTAGTTTCATGGTTTGACATTTGTTAACCCATTTGTGAAAATAGTTTCAATAGAAAGTCATTTATTTTGATAGAAAGTTAGAGATGACTTTCGATAGAAACCTATATCGGCCTATTTGGTGCCATTTCGGGTTTAGAACAATTACATATAAATAAATATATATTTTGTCATCTTATTAATTCTAAAGTTGAAAAATAATTTGCATTTTGGAAAAGGAAGACTTTTGAAATTGATTTTTTTCAAATTTTGTCAAAATTTAGTAGACATTTTGCAACTTGTGATGGGAAATAAAAAGAGAAGGCTAAATAAGAGTACACGACATTATTCAGAAGAGACTAAACAAAGACTACGTGAAGAAGTATGGGAAAGATATTATCCTAGGAAAAAAGTTTTGCCTCTCTCTCTCTCTCTCTCTCTCTCTCTCTCTCTCTCTCTTTGTGCAGGTTATTTTAAGTTGATGGTTATGACTTGTCTTAATGAAACATGTAAGCATGAAATTGAAATACCTAATTAGACCTAATTCTATAAAGAAGACCTAATTAGACTTACTTAGACCTATTAGAACATAATTATACCTAAGACCCTAAACCCTACCTAATTAGACCTAAGACCCTAAACCCTAAACCCTAAACATTAAACTTGACTAATTAGTGCATAGATAATTCAAGACCTAATACTTCACAAATTAGTGCATAAATAATTTAAGACCTAATTATACCATTAATAAGACTAATTAACACCTAATATGATTAATAGACATACTAGTTCCTAAGATGAGCAATAAGACCCCATCTAGGTCTAATTAAATCTAATTAGACCCTTCAGGACCTAGTTTGATAAAATTAGACCTATTAGGACCTAATTATATCCAATTAGACCCTTTTGGACCTAATTAGATCCAATTAGACCCTTTAGGACCTAATAAGACACAATTAGACCTAATTATACCTATTGGGACCCCTTAAGACCCCATTAGACCCAATTACACCCTTGATTATACCTATTGGACAAACTTAGACATAATTATGCCTATTAGGACCTAATTAGATCCAATTTGACTCTTTAGGACCTAATTAGATCCAATTTGACTCTTTAGGACCTAATTATATCCAATTACACCCTTTAGGACCTAATTTGATCCAATTAGAAGGTATTAGGACCTAATTAGATCCAATTAGACCCTTTAGGACCTAATTAAACACAGTTAGACCTAAATATACCTATCAGGACCTGTGATAGGTTATATGACACCTTTAGATGGACCATTAGACCCACTTAGACCCAATTAGACCCAATTATACCTATTAGACCCACTTAGACCTAGTTATACCTATTAGGACCTAATTATATCTGATTAGACCTATTAGGACCTAATTAGATCCAATTACACCCTTTAGGACCTAATTATATCTAATTAGAAGGTATTAGGACCTAACTAGATCCAATTACACCCTTTAGGACCTAATTAGACACAATTAGGCCTAATTATACCTATCAAGACCCATGATAGGTTATATGACCCCTTAAGACCCCATTAGACCCACTTAGACTAAATTAGACCCAATTATACCTATTAGACCCACTTAGACCTAAGTCTAGACCTAATTATACCTATTAGGACCTAATTATATCCAATTATACCTATTAGGACCTAATTAGACACAATTAGACTTAATTATACCTATCGGGGCCTATGATAGGTTATATGACCCCTTAAGACCTATTAGACCCACTTAGACCTAATTCAACCTAATTATACCTATTAGGACCTAATTAGATCCAATTAGACTCTTTAGGACCTAATTAGACACAATTAGATCTAATTATACCTATTGGGACCTATGATATGTTATATGACCCCTTAAAGCCCCATTAGGCCTACTTAGACCCAATTACACCCTTGATTATACCTGTTATACCCACTTAGACCTAATTAGACCTAATTATACCTATTAGGACCTAATTAGATCCAATTTGACCCTTTAGGACCTAAGTATATCCAATTATACTGTTTACGACCTAATTAGATCAAATTAGAAGGTATCGGGACCTAATTAGACCTAATTATACCTATTATGACCTAATTATATCCAATTAGACCTATTATGACCTAATTAGATCCCATTAGACCTGTTAGGACCTAATTATATCCAATTAGAAGGTATTATGACCTAATTAGATCCAATTAGACCATTTAGGACCTAATTAGACATAATTAGACCTAATTATACCTATCATGACCTATGATAGGTTATATGACCCCTTAACACCACATTAGACCCACTTAGACCAAATTAGACCCAATTACACCTATTAGACCCACTTAAACCTAATCAGACCTAATCATACCTATTAGGACCTAATTAGATCTAATTAACCCCTTTAGGACCTAATTAGCCACAATTAGACCTAATTAGACCTATAGTGACCTATGATAGGTTATATGACCCCTTAAGACCCTATTAGACCCACTTAGACCCTTGAGTATACCTATTAGGTTCACTTAGACATAATTATACCTATTAGGACTTAATTAAATCCAATTTGACCCTTTAGGACTTAGTTATATCCAATTAGACCCTTTAGGACCTAATTAGATCCAATTAGACCCTTTCGAACCTAATTAGACACACTTAGACCTAGTTACACCTATCAATACCTATGATAGGTTATATGATCCCTTAGGATAGGTTATTAGACCTACTTAGACCCAATTAGGTGCAATTATACCTATTAGACCCACTTAGACCTAAATAGACCTAATTGTACCTATTAGGACCTAATTCGATCCAATTTGACCCTTTAGAACCTAATTATATTCAATTTGACCCTTTAGGACCTAATTAGATCAAATTACACCCTTTAGGACCTAATTACACACAATTAGACCCAAATATACCTATCAAGACCAATGATAGGTTATATGACCCCTTACAATGGACCATCAGACCCACTTAGACCCAATTAGACCCAATTATACCTATTAGACCCACTTAGACCTAATTAGACCTAATTATACCTATTAGGACCTAATTATATCCAATTAGACCTATTATGACATAATTGTATCCAATTATACCCTTTAGGACCTAATTAGATCCAATTAGAAGGTATTAGGTGTAACACCCCAAAATTGGCACCTTACAATTCTAATCAATTTCGGTGCATTTTCTCATCGTCAAAGTCCTATTATACTAGGCAAATTATCTTCCTAATTGACTTTAGTTGACTTGGTCTCAAATGCAGAAAACCTGAATTTGCATAAATCTCACACTATATTTAATTCCTAAATTATCAAGGTTTATTATCTAAAAATCCCTATGATTAATTAATTTAATTCTAAAGTCCTAAGTGCTTTTAAATTAAATTAATTCCACCCACTTTAGCTAATACACATCAAAAGGAATTGAATAGTTATTTAATTACTTGAATGGATTATCCTCAAAAAGAATTCCATAATTCCATATGAAAGGTCACTCATGTGGCAATAATCCACTCTTTTAATTAAATAGTTCTTGCATTTTTGTCTCAATCTCCATCCATGAAAATGAAGAGGCAACCGTTTCTTCTCAAGAAACTCTTCATCCTCTTTCCATGGTTCTTCTATATTATGGACATCTTTTTCTTCATTTGAGAGGATGAATTGGAGAGCATCAAAACTGTAGTTAAATTTGTCTTGATTTTCATGTTTTCAAGCTTTGTTGCATAATTAGCTTATTTTCATTTAGAGTAATAATATGTTGCATCTTAATATAGTTTGCTTACATATCTAGTAGCTTAATTTCATCATCTTTTCAAGCTTTCTAGATTTAATATGCACTTCATTTCTAGATTAAATTGCACTTCATTTCTAGATTAATGGCATTTTATTTCTTAGATTAATGGCATTTTGCTCATATTTTATGCTTTAGAAATCCTCCATTTTAGCAATGGTCAAGGTTGTTGGCTCTCATTCTGAGAGTAAATTTAACATCCCCAACTAAATAGGAGGCAACAGATCGCTTCAATAAAGTTTGCAAAATGGACAATTCATGTTCATCTTTGCAAATTGAATGATTGAGTAAGGACTATGATGGTTTTGTGCCTGATTTAGAGGTCACATTCAAGCACATAACATTTTGGCGCCTACTGTGGGGAAAAAGAAATAATTTTGGGCCTCATTCTCAAAACTTTCTGATAGCAATTTGAACTCTATCGTACATTTGTACACCATTGGTACAGAATCTCGCGTGACATTTTAGATCAAACCATGCAAAGTTTTTCTCCTAATAGCACTCTCTCATGCAAGGAAAAAGAAATCTCACGCAGGTCCTGCACTTTCTCGCACGCAACAAAATACTTTCTCGCATGAAGTTTCACAGACAATCATTTAATTTCTAGAATCTGCAATTTATTGTTATCATTTTCTGGCATTTGTTCTCTTCTTTTGATTTCATGTTTTTGATTTCTGCTGCAGCATAGCAGTGGTCTGTAGGGTTCTTGTCAAAGATCACAAAAACTTCCTAACGGTTTGCTTGTAGGAAAGTTGTCAAAGGCATATTAAAAACATTATGCGTGTTTGTTGTTTTTCATTCACATAGTTTAAATAGGGCTTTGTTAAAATTTCTTAAGGGTCCTGATAGAAAAGTAGGGGAATAGGCTCTTCATTACATGGAAGTGATGTCCATGGATGAAACCAAGACCTAGATTTTGCTAGCATGATGGATACCTGGTGAAGCAAAGCAAGATAGTGAATCTTTAACACATCTACTTGTTAGGGGATTATACTCTTCTCTCTTTGAGAGAATCAGAAACCCAAAGGCTTGTGGATTTGGTGGAGTGAAACTACCTCGGTGATGAATATGCTTGATGTGTCTGGGTAAGGTGAAGAGGTAGATAAGTATTCTCTTCTCTCTTTGAGAGAATCAAAAAATCAAACCCTTAAATCTGAACCAAGTTGTGTCACCTTTAGAGGGCCCGTCAGAAGTTGAACCTCTAAGAATGACCCAAGTGGGTACACACCTATCATAATTGATTCCACCTTAGTATAATAAATTCTTCTTTGTTGAGTCTAAAGACTCCAAAGCCATGGTAACTTCTTTCTCATTATTTTGACTATCATCTTGAGAAAGCCTTGTTTGTCATACTAAGCGGTGCTGCTCCTAGCCTTGCTTGAAAGGGTGTATGACTTTCAAGTGATGGTGTGGCTGCGAGGCCCTAGCTCTGTATCAAAGGCACCAATGTTTATTTTGAATAGAAGCCCACTAAAAACTCTCTTAGTTATATGCCTACCTAGATCACCTCTAAAAGAAGACATAATCTGTGGGTAGGGAGAGGGAAGAATCTCTCCCCTAGATTATTGACATAGGTATGCACCTGGATGCTTGAAGTGGTATATGATGTTGGCCCCTTCTTTAAGGGTAACCTTCGAACATATATACTTAGTCCTTGGAAACACCAAAAACACAGGTGCTCTCTCGAGGGTGACACTGTTGTGTGAGGTACACACATATGCATAAGATAGTGGGGCATGAATTTTGTCTTCTCCACCATTTTTTTTGTAGTTATAACTAAGTGTTTGTTTTGAGTCTTAAAATATCCAATCATGATCAAACAAAGACTCCCATGATTCTACCAAGTTGCTTTGTCCTTGGTAGAACTATTTAAGACTATTGCTTATGTCACTACTACTTGATTGAAACTTTGTGATTGTTAACGAGTGCTTGTCACCTTGAAACTGAGATTGATGATCTATACCATCATAAAATTTCCCTGAACCTGGAAATTCTATGAGAGAACAGTCCTGACTGTGTCTCAAAATCTGGTTTTTATCTTGAAAACTGAGTCTATTTATCAAAATTTGGATTTTTCTCACGCAAGATTTTAGAAACTGAGCACTTCCTCACGCAAGCTGGCATTTTCTCATGTGAATTTGAGAACTTCCTCATGTGGCACAACACTTTCTCACATGAATTTGTAGCCTGGTGTCCTAAAACAACAAGCTTTTTCCTATCGACTGGTGGATTTTTTTTCCTAATCTGACTTTTGTCTGGGATCTGATTGCTTGTTTCCCTATTGTCTACAGTCTAAAACTGATTGTCTTGAGTTTTGAACTAAATTATTCTTACAAGCAAGTGCACCAAGACAATTTTACAATTTCTAAAAGTGAAGAAGAGATTCTTAGGGAAACTTTATTAAAACAATTTCAAACTTGGGAATCTGAACTCTGATGATTAAAGAAGGAAAAGGATACTTCGTCTGACGAATCCTTATTAAGATCAACCTATCCTTTGTTACTTGATCATGATTCTTATACCTCCAAACTTCCTTCCAACATGAATAAATCTTGGCATAACAATCCCATCTTTGATCAAGAACAATTTTATGAGAATCCCAACTTTGATCAAGAAAATTTTTATGAGAACCCCAACTTTGATCAAGAACAATTTTATGAGAATCCCAACTTTGATCAAGAACAATTTTATGAGAATCCCAACTTTTGTCAAGAACAATTTTATGACAATCCCAACTTTGATCAAGAGAATGTAGAGGAAACTATGACAGAATCAGATGAAAGTCTTTTCTATCCGCAAAAGAAGGATATTGTAACTCAAGGAGCATCTATTTATCCTTTAGAGAGAATATTTACTCCTTTGGGATAGTCTTATCAATCAGCATTGGAGAAAATTCTTGAGCATAATCTCATCACATTGCCTCCAGCCACATCATGTGGATCCAACTTCTTTAGTAACTATTGTGCATATCATCGACATAATAAGCATAAGACTTCATATTGCATGGATTTGAAACATAAAATCCAAGATCTCATAGATGATGGCATAACCAAAGTGGAAAATCCTAATGAATCACCTAGTGAAGATACTAATCTCAAGCATGATCAATATCAGGAACCTATGTCTAGCGATGGTTCCCATCTCACATCTACTTCTTCCACCATTCCTCCATCTCCTACAGCTTCATCATCTGTGTCAAAAACTAAACCTAATTAAAACTATGTCTACCCTCAAGGACTATCTCTAAAAGAGAGCCAAGCTAATCTACTACGACTGCAAGTCCTTCTTAGGCTTCAAAGATCATAGACCCCAAGCTTCCATGTGCTTCAACACTTATCATTCCTATTCCAAATGACTTCCCATCAGTGTGTCAAGAATCCCATATGCGTATCAAAACTCCTACCTCATCCTTAGAGGTGGCTTCATGTCAAGAGGAGAATCCAATATGTGAAGAAACACATATCAGTATTGACCAAGATCAAGACACCATCCATCTTAATCCAATGGTTGACCAGTGTTGCATATCTCAAGAATCGTATGATAATTTTATCATCCCCTTCCATCTCTTCCAAGAACATCCTCCTTATCCCAAGTGAGATCAAGATATCCTTTCTACCATCTCTAATGAACTTATTGAAAATCAAGAGAAAGGTACCCTTTGTATGCCATCTAAAAATCCTTGTCAAGATCAGAGCATCCCATCATCTCCTTGTCATAATCTTCCATATTTAGAAAACATTGTTCCTCTGAATTCCTTGCATAAAAATAAATCCTCTCAAGCTTCAGATGCTCCTATCAAAATTGTTCCTATCAAAGCTACTCATGCTCCTGTTGGTATAAAGATGAATTCTAAAGAGAAGATCCTTGGTCACGAAGCTCACTCTAAAGATGTTGATATCCCTTCCACACCTTATATCCCTCCATTCAAATGTAAGAATCAGTCTTCTCCATCCTCCAAATATATCCTTGGTCCTTATATCCCAAAGCTTAGACCATCAAACCTTCCATCTATATTGGGTCCTTATGTCCCCCCATCTACCATGCCTATCAATACTAGCTTGTCATCCACTTATCCTATCTCCTATCAAGATCAACAAATACATGCATCTTTGAAAGCTCCCTATCAACCCCTCTATATGAACCAGTCATATCGGCCCTATTCATCCACAATTCCTAAGTCTTTTGGAAGCAATTTGGATGTGCAACGCAAAAATTAGAAATATAAGAATCCACTTACATATGAAGATCACTATGTCCCATATAATCGACATGTGATTACAAATAAAAAGGAAATATTCAAGAGACCACAAAGGTCCACTGAGAAAAGAACCAAATCAAATAAAATATGGGTTCCTAAATCCATTATGAAAGAATTGCATTCTACATCATCTGATGCAAATAGAAAATCAAATGCTATATGGATTCCCAAGTCTCTTCTCAAGGACTTGGATACAAAAAGAAAAGAAAAATTTATGTGGATTCCCAAGTCTCTCTTAAAAGACTTGCACCAAAAGGAACAATTAGAGTTGGCATCCAAGCTTCCAAAGTCTTCCACTTCATCTCCATCTAAACATCTCCCATCTTCTGACTCCATCTTGGGTCCTCGTGTACCAAGATCCATATCCAATCATCCATCAATGTTTGAAGCTATTCCAGCCACTTTTTCTCCATTTGTCCACTACCCTTCAAGGGGTGTGTCAATGTTGATCTTGTCACCTACTATCTTTCCATATTGGGTCCTTACATTCCTTCTTTTTCTCTCATCCAATCCATTGCATAAAATCTTGGCCTCCATCTTCCTTATCCTCCATTTCATCACCCTATCAACATCTTTGAGCATACTTTCAGTGGCTTTGGCCTATTATAGCATATATTTCAAAGGAGCACTATCCAAAGAGAAAGAAGCTTAAAGTTCCTACATAAATTCAAAAAAATAATAAATAAATAAATAAGAGAAAGTGCCTTGGTGAAAACCTGGTAAACAGGCACCTTGGTAGCAAAAGTAAAGATAAATCAATCTGTCCTATGGTGAAAATAAATTCTTGTGGCACCTTGGATAAGTACCATGATGAAAACCTGGCAAACAGGTGTCATGCATAATTTCTCCTACTTTCACTCTTCACTTGGGGGCAAGTTCCTTCCATGTCATCTTCTCCCATCATATCTTACATCCAGCTAGCTCATGAACATCCATATTCCTTTTTCTGATCTTGACAAGGTTCAGCCTATCCATGAGCATCATGTATCCTGACATTCATGATTCCTTCCATCAACCTATTCACTTTTGCATGCTACCTTATCATGATCTTTCTTATCCCAAGCTTATCCTTCTTGTCTTTGAGCATTCATGCCATAATCCAAAACATTCACTCATAGCCTCCATCAACCTTTATCCTGATCATAGCTATATCCTATCCTATGAAATTGACCCCTTGGTCTTAATCAAAATTGCAAAAATGTTTCTCAAAATTCTCTTGACATGTCCATTCTTTTGGACCACATACTTTTCATGACATCAGGTCATTATCCTATATGCTCTCCAGCACTACCCAATGAGCCTATATTACTATCTTATTTTTTCTCTAGCTTGGGTAATCTTGAAGAAACTATCCTTGAGGGTCACATTCACCCTCTTCATCCATCATTGGCTATCCATCTCATACATTAAATTTCTAATCCATCTGCAATGTCCTACACCTTGCTAGATCAAGTAGTCTTTAAAAATCTGAAAAATTGCAAAATCTCTATAAAATCTAAAAAATTGTAAAATTTCTAAAATTTCTAAAAATCTCCTTCTTTCCTACTTTAGTTTTCTCGCTCATGCATTCACTCTTAGTCATCTTCAACATTTTTCTCAACTTCACATGGATTGAAACTGGTCACACTCGGGGGCATCTTCCTGGCCTAGTGGGCATTGTCCTATCTTTTGGAGTCTCTCTCCTCTTCGCATCAGTCACCAGTGGTTCTCACTGAGTCTTCCTGTTGATGCCTAGATCTCACATCGATCTTTGTACTTGAGAATCTTTCTTGCGTCAGTTACCAATGGTTCTCAGTGTGTCTTCCTACTATCATTGTACTACTAATATTTCTCACATCAACTCACTATTTGCATATATGACTTCAATCTGTTTGTTACTTGGGGGCATGGTTCCCCACTTTGATCATATCTTCAGTTTACACTCGAGTCAATAATCTTGTCAATTCTAAAGGACAACTCTCTACTGGTGCAAACTAGTTTTTCTCAACACCCTAATCAAATAGTGTTTTTTAACACTCTCTTTGGACACATCTGTGTTTTTTAACACACATTGGATATCTCACACATAAACATCTCTCGATAGCAATTAGACACAATGCACTCACAAGCACAACGGTGTTTTTCAACACCCTAAACACATGCACATTCATAAAATTTGAAACATGATGAGTTATGATTGAATCTCTCTTTGTATGTTGTCTATTCTCATGGTTTTTATTGATATTTTCTTTTGTCTACTGCTTGTTGGTGTAGTTTTGATGATCAGACAGTGTCAAATAAATAGGGTGTATGTGATAAGAGCTCCTACATTAAGGTGGGAAAGCCTCACATCCCTCAATCTTGTTTATTTCTACGCCAAGGGGAGGTTGGAACTATTTCCTTGACTATTATTTCTTTGTTTGTTTACTTGTGTACTTTTACTATATCAAACTGGAAACAATGTTCATGTCATCTTGGCTTTTGTGCCCTAGTGCTTATGTTTGTCTCCTACATTTCATCCGATGAAAGTCATATACAGATCCTCATGGTTGTAGTGGCACCAATGAGGATTGTATTGACTGATGTTCCAAAATACTCGATGATGATAAATTACGCGATGATTCCAACAACCAAGTCCTAGGGTTGCATTTAGCTTAGGCTTGCATTCGCATTTTAGGCTTGCATAGAAATAGTTTTGGTGCTCTCTTCATGGTCTTCTTATTCTTTGAAGGTCCTCATATTTTGTCCTGGATTCCTCTTGACTACACAAGTGTTTGATCCTCGCTCTCTATCTTTAGCTATCTTCTAAATCCATTTTCATGTTCAAAATCAAAATCTGACACTCGTAAACAGCTTGAAATCACGTTTTAAAATTTTGGGACCGACGCAATCAAACGCTTGTGCAGTCAACTTTCTGACATCACTTTCTTGTCAGAATTATCTCCTGTTATCATTTTCTTGGCTTTTGCAATCTTTTCATCAAAGTCAACTCTAGTCAATTTTGGTCAAACTTGGTCAACAATGGTCAAACCTAATCAACAGGACTTCCTGATCGCTCCAAATCGATTCTGCCTTCTCTTGATCTCTCTCTGATTTCTTTGGATATTCGATCTTATTTCTATCTGTGATTTCTTTCTCTCATCATTATGATATGTCATCTTTCAATTTCGCTCCTAAGGGGGCGAGATGATTGCATCATTGAATCTTTTCACATCATTCTCGAATCAGTCTAATCTGAATCAAAAGTCCCCATCGCTAGGGGCATCTCATCACTTGGGGCATATTCAGTTTTTTGTACCTTATGGTCAAAATTGGATATTCCATGATCTTGACTCTCTAGGGGCATCTTGATGTCTCACATCTTTTCATCTTGTCATCTATCTTTATATGTATCTGAGCAATCTAACTCAGATCCTCAAGGATCAAGCTTTGTTCTGGAGATGATTCTTGAAATATCATTGGGTATTGGGGCAATCTAACCCTAATTCCTGAAAGTTACGCTTTGTTCTAAAGATGGCTCTCAAAATCTCTTTAGACTGTTATCTAGGCAACCTAACCTAGATCTCAGAAGGCTAACCTTCGTATTGGGGCAATGTAACCCTGATTCTGGAGATAGTCCTAGATCTTCATCGGCTATCAGTAGACATTGGGGCAATCTAACCCTGATTCTGATCTTCTCTTAGATGATTTTGCTTCTCGATCTGATCGGTGTCTTGGAAACCTAACCTAGACTTCTGAAATATTCATCTTCACATCAAACTATTCTTTGAATCAATGCGTTGCTCACACATCAATTCAAAAAGGGGAAAAATGTAACACCCCAAAATTGGTACCTTCCAATTCTAATCAATTTTGGTGCATTTTCTCATCATAAAAGTCCTATTATACTAGTCAAATTATCTTCCTAATTGACTTTAATTGACTTGGTCTCAAATGTAGAAAACCTGAATTTGTATAAATCTCACACTATATTTAGTTCCTAAATTATCAAGGTTTATTAGCTAAAATTCCCTATGATTAATTAATTTAATTCTAAAGTCCTAAGTGCTTTTAAATTAAATTAATTCCACCCCCTTTAGCTAATACACATCAAAAGGAATTGAATAGTTATTTAATTACTTGAATGGATTATCCTCAAAAAGAATTCCATAATTCCATATGAAAAGTCACTCATGTGGCAATAATCCACTCTTTTAATTAAATAATTCTTGCATTTTTGTCTCAATCTCCATCCATGAAAATGGAGAGGCAACAGTTTCTTTTCAAGAAACTCTTCATCCTCTTTCCATGGTTCTTCTATATTATGGACATATTTTTCTTCATTTGAGAGGATGAATTGGAGAGCATCAAAACTATAGTTAAATTTGTCTTGATTTTCATGTTTTCAAGCTTTGTTGCATAATTAGCTTATTGTCATTTAGAGTAATAATATGTTGAATCTTAATATAGTTTGCTTACATATCTAGTAGCTTAATTTCATCATCTTTTCAAGCTTTCTAGATTTAATATGCACTTCATTTCTAGATTAATATGCACTTCATGTCTAGATTAATGGAATTTTCTCCATCGCCAAAATGTTATGTGCTTGAATGTGACCTCTAAATCAGGCATAAACCCAACATAGTCCTTAATCATTCAATTTGCAAAGATGAACATGAATTGTCCATTTTGCAAACTTGAATGAAGCGACCTGTTGTCTCCTATTTAGTTGGGGATGTCAAATTTACTCTCAGAATGAGAGCCACCAACCTTGACCATTGCTAAAATGGAGGATTTCTAAAGCATAAAAGATGATCAAAATGCCATTAATCAAAGAAAGAAAATGCCATTAATCTAGAAATGAAGTGCATATTAATCTAGAAATGAAGTGCATATTAAATCTAGAAAGCTTGAAAAGATCATGAAATTAAGCTACTAGATATGTAAGCAAACTATATTAAGATGCAACATATTATTACTCTAAATGACAATAAGCTAATTATGCAACAAAGCTTGGAAACATGAAAATCAAGACAAATTTAACTATATTTTTTATGCTCTCCAATTCATCCTCTCAAATGAAAAAAAAAAGGTGTCCATAATATAGAAGAACCATGAAAAGAGGATGAAGAGTTTCTTGAAAACAAACGGTTGCCTCTTCATTTTCATTTATGGAGATTGAGACAAAAATGCAAGAATTATTTAATTAAAAGAGTGGATTATTTCCACATGAGTGACTTTTCATATGGAATTATGGAATTCTTTTTTAGGTTAATCCATTCAAGTAATTAAATAACTATTCAATTCCTTTTGATGTGTATTAGCTAAAGGGGGTGGAATTAATTTAATTTAAAAGAACTTAGGACTTTAGAATTAAATTAATTAATCATAGGGATTTTTAGCTAATAAACCTTGATAATTTAGGAATTAAATATAGTGTGAGATTTATGCAAATTCAAGTTTTCTACATTTGAGACCAAGTTAATTAAAGTCAATTAGGAAGAGAATTTGCCTAGTATAATAGGACTTCAATGATGAGAAAATGCACCAAAATTGATTAGAATTGTAAGGTGCCAATTTTGGGGTGTTACATTAGGACCTAATTAGATCCAATTAGACCCTTTAGGACCTAATTAGACACAATTAGACCTAATTATACCAATTGTGGCCTATGATAGGTTATATGACCCCTTAGGACCCCATTAGACTCACTTAGACCAAATTAGATCCAAATATACTTATTATCCCTACTTAGACCTAATTAGACACAATTAGACCTATTAGGACGTAATTAGACACAATAGGACAGAGGAAATTTCATTCACACTTTTTTTTAAAATAATTTTATCTTTGTATGTAGGAGATTCTCAAGAAGCACAACCTTCTGAAGTTGGAGAAGAGTCATGGCAAGGTCAAAAATCCCAACTTTTAGAAGTTAGAGAAGGGTCATCTCAAGCTCAACAAGTACAATGTTTAGATTCCCAAACAAGTACATGTCACTCTCTCTCTCTCAATTTAATTTTGTTTTCATCTCAAGTACAATAAATTGATGAGAATGTTATTCTATCTCAACAGTTGAAGAAAAACATTATTCGTAAAAGCATAAATCATTTAATTGAAATGGATGTGGAAAAATTGAGAGATTATGCTAAACAACTCATAAATGCTATGAAGAGGGTATTGAATAAAAAGTCTAAGGAAATAATCGCACAATTTGAGAATCTTGATACACTTGAAAAAAACCCAACTATTATAAATTACACTTCTTACAGATGAGTTAAAAGAGCCATTAAATTTGTTGGGTGTAGATGAAAGCTTGGAAAGGATATAAGTGTCTAACGTACAAGAAAATATTGTTGAAAGTGTTAAGGAAGGTTTTCATTCTATTGGGAAAACAAATAGATCTGCAGATAAGACCATTTTAAGAAAAGTGATACTGACATCTGTTTTAACTAATAACATGTCCCAAAAAAGACAAATTTCTTCACTTTCATCTCATATTAGGTACAGTAGGAAGACAATAGAACATTATTTGAAAAGGAGAATCAATTTAGATGATACTACATTGGAAGGTAATTGGCAACTAATGTGTATACCTTTTCACTCTCATAGGATTAACGAAACACTTAGTAACTTGGTTACAACATTTTGGATTGATCATACTCATCCTTCACCAGATACAAGAGATTTTATCAAGAAGAGGAATAGGCATAACAAGTATTTGCAGAAAAAAAAACATTGGCTGGACAACACACAACATGAATTGTATCTCTTATTTTCTAATTCAAATCCTGACATTTAGATTCGACAAACAATGTTTGAAAGATTAAAGCCATATTTTGTAAAGATAAATAAATATTTTGAAAATTGTTGTCAATATCATGTTGAATTTGATCTCTACTATCAAGGGTTATTAAATATGATAGAAGAAAGTGATTTCTATCAAACTATTTTTCTGAAACATCGAAGCCAATTCATAGCATCAATCTTATGTAACAAATTAATTGATCATGAAAGACCTAAATTAGATTGTATAAGAGGAACTTGTCAAACATGCGGGGATTTCGCTAAATTTCCTTTGAGACTTGAAGATAGTGACATGAAAAGGATGGTAAAATGTAAGGGTTAGATGTACATAAAGTCTGAAATGAAAGTTGGGAAAGAGTCAACAAGGTTGGAATATTGATGTAATGAAAAGTCTTGCTCACAACCCTCTCTTCTCCTATGGTCTTCTATAGGAAACTTCTCTAGCCTATTAGGGTCCCTCACAAACACTAATTCACAAATATTCTATTCTTAATCCTTCACCTATTTAACTTGTCCACACCAATGATGAAATCAACTCAACTCTCAACATACCCCATGGATGTCTTCTTACATCTTCCACACTAACTGATCCAATGTGATCATGACTAACCACCAATGGAGAGTAAGGTTTATAAAAAGGAAATTGAATCCAATATAATTCCTAATAACATATATTTCAATGAAACCCTAATCGAATCCAAGAACTTGCTTCAATAAAATCAAAATAGGGCTACAAGGAATTAGGCCCAATTAGACACCCTTTTGCACATAACTTCAGAAATTTCTCAATGAGGTGGTAAAAAAAATGCATTTCCGAACATCCTTTTCAAAAAAAACTCATATTTATCTAGTCTCACTTCCCCAAACTTTCAGTACAGTTGGTTTCTATAATTAAGCCTAAAATCGAGGGTTTCTCAAATTTCAGAGAGCAACCATAAGGGTTTGTTCTTTCACCTCAAATAACTCTTCACCAGAAATAATTATTGGACATAGGGATCCCTTAAACACATATCCTCCCCTCCACATGCTCAGACCAAAGCAACCAATGCATTCAATCACTCATAATTCTTCTGCAGTTCACTGTATTCCTTAACCATACACTTCTGGCTTGCCTAGGGCATCACTGTGAAAATATATCTATTGATTTCCAGGGCACAAACTCTTGTACAAATAATTGAAAATGATTCATCTCCCAAATCCCAAGGAACCAAACAAAATCCATTGTGGGAAAAGGAGTTATGACTCCATTACTAAAAACTGTCTGGATCAGACCAGGAATAGTAAAGAACACAAAATATTAACAAGAAGTGAATAAAACTAAACAAAAGACTATCTAATTCCACAAAGAATTCAAAGATAAAGTACTATACATGATGCATGAGTTACAGTGCTAAAACCAATCCATTAAAAATCCACTTTAATGCAAAAACAACAAAATTCTACACATAGTCACATATGCTTGCTTGAATTTAAAAATGTAGGTCCGTACAATGACAACCAACCTTGCTACAATGTCCAATATTCCCTTATTTAGGGTGGTGAATTCGTTATCAACCCCTTATTCCATCTATTTAATGAGTTTTCCAATTCTTGCAAATGTTTTCGTAGCAACATTTCAAAGTTGCAAAATGCACCTTTCACAACTTTTCCCCATTTCTTGCAAACCATATCAAAATGCTTCCAAACTTCACTAAACTTCACCAAAGACCTAAATAAGGGTTAAAAAATGAATCTAACCTACCTTAGACCCTACTAACCTCATGATGACATCATCATGACACATGTTCCAATTAGAAAGCTTTATAACATGTTGGCCCTAATTGCACTTGCCAAAAGGTCCTAAGACTCTAACTAAACACATCATAACTCAAACATGCTATTGTCAATAGGATCCTAAGCTTGAAACAAGATTATTACAAAAAAAAAATTATAAGGCACACACAGACACTAAAATAGCTATATTTCCGAAACAATCTATGTGTGCTCCTGCACCATACTCACCCTCAAGAGAAAATCAAGTCACTCATGTTGCTAAGATGTCTTCAGTAATCCCATACTTATTGAAGTCTATAGCTTTCGCCCATGTTTCCTCTGACTCTGGCTTATCCTTCCACTTTATGAGGTGTTCCATGTACACCTTGTTTCTAGTGGTCTTCTTGACCCTTGAATCTAATACCTTGATTACTTTGGTTTGTACCTTTTGAGGCAAAACATCGGGTTCTATACCCTTTCCAACCTCTTCTCTATTCACATCTATCTCAGATAAGGGTCCTTTAAAATTTATCAAGTTTATTACATTGAAAATAGGTGAGATGCTCAAATTAGTAGGTAGATCCTATTTGTAGGCATTAGCCCCATATTTGGCTAAGATCTTACAGGGTCCCACTCTCTTCATCTAAATATTGGTAGGAACTCATTTATGCAGCCTATATTTATTTAGATTTACCATGACATAATCACCTACTTCAAATTGAACATCCTTTCTCTTCTCATCCACTTTAGCTTTCATTTTTTTAGTCGAATCCAGTATAGCGTTCTTCACCTACTCTTGAATCTCCTTCATGGTTTGAGTTAAGTCTTCAGCATGACCACTCCTATACTTCATGGCTCCAAGGACTCTAAGCTCACATACACCCCTTGGGTGCATCCCATAAACAACTTCAAATGGGCTTCTACCTATTTTTCTATTAAAACTGTCATTGTATGCATATTCTAGTTGGGTAATGACCACATCCCATGTGTTCCCATACTACTTAGTTAGGCATCTTAAAAAATTACCAAGCACTCTATTAACCACCTCAATTTGGCCATCAGTCTAAGAGTGGTAAGCTGAACCAAATGTCAGGTTAGTACCCAATCTGCACGATAGTGTTTTCTACAAATGGCTCATGAAATCGACATCCCTATCTAAGAAAATGATTAGGGGTAGTCCATGGATTCTTAAAATCTCCTTAAAAACAAATGTCCAATGTTACTAGCATCATGTGTAGCTCTACAAGGTATAAAGTGACCCATTTTACTAAATTTGTCTACCACAACATAGACACTGTCAAGTCCATGTTTTGTCTTATTTAGCCCTACAATGAAATCCATGCTAACACACTCCAATGGTCTATTAGGGATTTTCAAAGGTTGATAAAAACCTTCATTTCTAGCTCCTCCTTTTTCTTTCATGCACACTACACATTGCTCAACATATTTTGTCACATCTCTTACCAAGTTTAGCCAATGATAAAACCTTTGTACTAACTCTAGGGTTTTGTTCACACCAAAATGGCCACTCAAGCTACCATTATTCTTCTCTTGAATTAGATTCTCTCTCATTGAACCCTTAGGAACACACAACTGGTTCCCCTTAAACAACAACCCACTTTGCAAGGTAAAATTAGAACATACCTTATAGGCTTCCCCAAAGTCCTCATCATTCCTATAGAGGTCATTGAAACTCTCTATCCCATTTCTCTTCAACTGAACTTCTTGAATGGTTAGAAACCTCCTAATTAGTGCATATACACCCTTTTTAAACTATCCTTTCTTGTGCTTTATTGTGAATGTGAATGCTTGAATGTATTCTATCCACTTTAAATGTCTATTACTGAGCTGATCTTGTGTCTTTATATAGCTAAGGGCCTGGTTGTCATTAAACACTAAAAATTCTTTTGGTACCAAGTAATGTCTCCACTTCCTAAGAGACTAAACTAAGGCATACAATTCCAAGTCATGAGAATAATATTTCTTCTTGGATTCATTTAAATTCTTGAGTATCATGAGAATATCCAAGTCATGAGAATATCCCTGTGAAATCCTTAAGCCTCATGAATGTGCTAGGGGAATTTGAGAGGCCAAATGGCATAAATCTCCACTCATACAACCCATAAGTAGTCTTAAAATTTTTCTTCCATTCATCCCTATCTTTGATTCTAATATGGTGATACCCTCTTTCTAGGTCCAATTAGTGAAAAACATTGCCCCTCAAGGACAGCCCATAAAATCCTCTATTCTAGAAATTGGGAATCTATATCTAATTTTTATCCTATTTATATCCCTAGAGTCGGTACAAAGTATCCACTTACCACCTTTCTTGGATGCTAAGACAACAGGTACAACACATGGACTGATGCTCTTCTTGACTAGTCCTTGATTCAATAACTCCTACACTTGTCTAGCTACTTATAGGTTCTGGTCTAGAGTAATCTTATAATCTACCTTATTTGGAAATGATGCACCAGGTACAAATTCAATTTTATGACTTATCACTCTTCTAGGAGGTAAGGTTGTAGGAGTACCATTACTGACTATGTCTTTATACTTCTCAAGTAACTTTTGGACTTCTAATGGAAAAAGGCTCTTGTTTAGGCTTCTCTTCCTCCTTAGGCTTGAGAAAGATGGCATACCCTTCACCTCCTTCATCTTTAAGGGCATTAATCAACTCATTTCTACTACTCAACAAGATACTAGGGGTCTTGGGTTGCGGCTCATCGTCATCCAACAAGGACTAAATCTTGAAAGTTCTACTATCTTTCTTGAAATATATGGAATTTTCTTTTCCATCATACACTGCACCCCTATCATATTTCCAAGGCCTTCCCAATAGAAAATGGCATGCATACATAGGCAACACATCAAAAATAAATTTGTCCTTATACCGTACAATAGAAAACTCTACCCAAGTTTGCTCATTCACCAAGACACTCTGCCCTTTGTTCAACCATGTCTCTTTGTATGGATTAACATGAGGTATCTTTACTAGTTTCAGTTTGTTTACTACTTCCTTGGATATAATATTGTCTGTGAAGCCTGAATCCACAATCACTTTGCAAACTTTACCAAGGATTTTATATCTCACTCTAAACAATGCTCTCCTACGATTAGGTTCATCCTTTACTAGTTGTCTAATCAGAACTCTTCTAAACATGAGTTTTTCTCCCATCTGTTACTTAATGTGATCAATATTTTGTGTCTTGAAACTTGTTGTGTCTTCTTGAGCATATGCAATCCTCTTACTATTGTTTGAAGAAGTGGGCTTATCTAGACTTCTATAGGCAGGGTGACCCAATTGACCATAGTTATAACATTTCATACCTGTAAAGTATGAGTTGCTTTTGCTTGAAATCCTTCCTCTACTAGAGCCTCCTTAAGTACTTCTACCTCTAGTATAACCCCCTCTTGGAGTAGTCTCACTACCATGCTATGTCAACTTGGACTCTCCCTAGTTTCTTTATTCATTACCTCTGCCTTGATAACCACCTCTATGACCCCCTTTGTGTCTTCCTCAGCCTCTTCATCTGAGATTAGAGTCTACTTTCTTTTTTTTCCTTTCTTCCACCTTAAGAGATAATTGGTGGCACTTTTGAATAGTGGTTGGAGTCCACAAACTTATGTCTTCTTGGATGTTCTATTTTAGACCACCCAAGTATCTTGCTACCTTAATAGGTTCCTCTTCTTGAATCTTGGACCTAAGACATAACTTCTGAAATTCCTCTGTATAAGAGGCCACATCCAAATTTTTTTTCTTCAGACCTTGTCTCTCTCTATGATATTGTATTTTATAGTCTTCTAGCAGATAGTTTTCTTTTACTTTAGTCACCATGGCTTTCCAATTAGCTATAGGTTGTTTACCCATTCTAACTCTTTCATCTTGCAGTTACTTCCACCGTGTCAATGCTAATCCTCTTAGACTTGACTTTGCAACCTTGAGTTTTTGTGCCTCTGTAACACCTTCATACTCAAAATGGTTTTCCATCCCCTCAATCCACTCCATTACTCCCTCAAAATGCATTTTCCCACTAAATAGTGGCACACCTTCTAATACATTTCCACCTAGTGCTTGTAATGACCTAAAAATGGTCACCTAAACCCTAGACCCCTAATCTCAGTCTCATATCAAGAAACCCTAATCTTGATTATCCTAAGTCCTAAATCAAATAGGCAATTCATCAAATGCAAACTAATCTGACTTGAATCCTAGGTCCTAATTAATCATAGTACTTGTTTCATTAATTAATTCCTAAAAAATACAATATATTGGTAAATAAACCTTAAGTTAATTATTTAATTGATATTCTAATATATTAATTAAATAAAATTACTAAATTGTCAATAAAATTCAAAAAGGAATTCAATTAATTAATAAAAACAAAATGCGCATTTAAAATCAATTAAAACTTTAAAAATGCATATGATGTCATCAACTATTTTTTTTTGAATTAAAATATGTATTTAAAATCAATTAAATCTTTAAAAATGCATATGATGTCATCAACTGATTTTTGGAAATAAATTTGTTTTATTCAATTGATTTATTCTTATCTTTTTTCATTTTGGAAATAAATCTCTTTTATTTAGTTAATTTAATCCTATCTATTTGAGATTTTGGAAATAAAGTTGTTTACTGAAAACTGATTTTGAAAGTTTACAAAAAGACTGAATCTTTTGACCAATCAAATTGCTTGCACATGGATTGTGCTTCCTCAAATTGAATCTAAGCCAATTATTTCCTCTAATCGTGGCTGTCAATTTTGGCAGAGTTTTTCTATAAAAGAGAGCTTCATTTCCTTCACAAAGGATCCCATTTTTAGCTATTGTTATTATGTTGCATTTTACATTCTATCTTTCTCACATTTTCACTTTCAATTTCAATTAGCTTTAATTATTAATTTGTTTAAGCATGCAAATTTAATTTTAGAGCATATTTGAATTTGGTGCTTTAAAATGAATCTTCCAGAAATGTATGTGTGATTTTGGGTCTTCATCTGTAGCTGCAACACATACTTCAATGATCCATTAAGTGGTTAGCGGGTTAGAAAACATGAAAACTAGAATATTAATAAAAATATCCACATCGGTTTATTGCCTTCTAGTAGGTAGGAGTATGGACTTTTCTCTCAGGTCATCACAAAGTCAAGTAACTACACCTGTTCTAAATGAAGGGTTTTTAATCTAGATGATTGATCTAAATGATTATGCAAAATGTAGTTAACCCAAATCTATTTAGATGATTTTTAGAGCACCAAATTGAAATGTGAAAGGTTTATTTTAACATCACCAAATCAAAATATGCTCTATAATATGAGTTTGTATGCTTAAACAAACTAAAAATATATATTTAAAACAAGAGCTAAAATGCAAGAATGCTTAAAATGCTTGAGAGTAAAACTGTCGTATAATAACAATAATGCAAAGTTAGGATCCTTTGTGAAGGAAATGAGTTTATCTTTTATAGAAATCTCTCTTGAATCAATGATCGAGATCGAAAGAAAAGAGTGGCTCATATTCAAATGAAGAATCACAATCCATGTGCAAAGAATGTGATTGCTCAAAAGCGTCAATTGACTGAATTGACTGATCAGTCTTTTTGGAAACTTCCAGAATCAATTATCAGTTAACTCAAATATTTCTAAAATGATACATATTGAAGAATTAGTTAACTGAGTGGAACTAGATTGTTTCCAATTTGATAATCAGTTAACTGGATTTGATGATATCATATGCATTTTTAATAATTTAAATGATTTTTGATGCACATTTTTGTTTTTTTTATATTTAATTTAATTCCTTTTTGATTTAATTGACAATTTTGTAATTTTATTTAATTAATATATCAGAATATCAATTAACTAATTAAAATAAGGTGTATTTTCCAATGTATTATGATTTTAGGAATTAATTAATTAATAAAGTACGATGATTGATTAGGACCTAGCATTCAAGTTAAATTAGCTATAAATTGATAGATTGAAGAATTGCCTGTTTGATTTAGGAATTGGGGTTTATCAAGATTAGGTTTTTTCTTGGTTAATTGTTGTGACTGGGGATCTAGGGTTTAGATGACCATTTTTAGGTGATTATATTTGGCCCTCTTTGAATTAATGTGTGATCAATGCATTGATTCAAATACCTATAGAGAGAAGACCAATAATTGTTTGATTTCAAGCGATGAAACTATTTTTTTTCAAGAAGAAGATAGACTCCGAGCTTGATTGGACAAAGATCAATCAAAAGATATAAATAGAATGCTTATTTTTATTTGAAGTGATTAAAATGAAAATTTGTCAAGAACTCTTAAACCTTTTGATGGGTTTGAATGAATAACTAGTTTGATTTGAAGCAATGAAATTGATTACCGTTAAGAGATTTGATTAGCAAGAAAATTAACTTGATTTGAAGCGATGAAGATAATTTGATCAATGTATCTAGTTTCAATAATGAACAGCTCATATTAGACTGATCTTGTCAAGTTTTGAGTGTATTCACCATTGTATAAGACCATTGATTAGGTTGCCTTTGATTTTAAGATGATCTCAACTTGATTTGATGTGATGAAGCTGATATGCCCCAAGCAATGGGGTTTTGATTGAGGATGTGATCACTGGAATGTTGATGTCCTGATCCTGCTCCCTTGGGTATGAAATTGAAATATGGCTAGGTGCCCCATGATAAAAAGATATTATATTGATAACATGATTCAAGAAGAAGTTGGTCTGATTAGAAAGAGGTCCCAAGTGGTTAGGACAAAATTTGTACTTAATGAGAGGCCATGTTTGACCACGATTCACCAAAATTAAGATACAAGGATTGATTAGAAGAAATGAATGAGAGATTTCAATTGGTTGTGCAAGTGGTCAGCTGCAGTTGATTGAAAAATTCAAATGTAAAAAAATGACAAGAAAAATGATTTTAAATTTTGATTTCGATCCTGAAAATGGAATCAAGACAGTCAAATTAGCAAGGGGTGTCATGTTCACATACAAATGACCACTTGATGATGAAAATGATTGATAAGAACCTCAGGTCCTTCACATTGGAGAATGATATCAATATTATGTAGATGTAGATGCAAGACTAACATGAGTGCAACCTAAGGTGTAGTCACTGAACCTTTAGCATTGAAAATTTTCATCATCGAGCATTTTTTGAACATTGGAGTTGGTACAATACTTACGGGTGTCACTAGGACCATAAGAATATGAATATGACTTTCACCGGATAAGATATGAGAAACTAATGTAAGCATTGAGGCACAACAGTCGAGATGACCTAAACATTATTTACAGTTGATGTTACAAGAGTACACCAATATCAAGGCATTCAAAGCCAAGATAACCATGAGTGTGATCTTGTGTAAACAAGAAGAGAAATAATAGTCAAGGAGATAGTTTTGACCTCACCTTGGTGTACAAGTAAACAAGATTGAGGGATGTGAGGCATTTCTGCCTTAATATAGGAGCTCTTATCACATACACCCCGTATAGTTGGTGTTTAGGATCATCGATACCATAAAAACAAGTAGACAAAGAAAATATTAATGAAAAATCAATGAAAACAAGCAGCATACAAATATAAGTTTAGCATACTCCAGTCAGTTTCCAAGTTTTCTGATGTGTATATGTATAAGGTGTTGAGAAACATTGTCATGCTTATGAGTGTGATATGTTTGATTTCTATCAATCTTTTTTTTACATTTGTGGTATCCAATGTGTGTTAAGAAACACAGATGCATCCAAAGATAGTGTTAAGAAACAATTTTGAGTAGGGTGTTGAGAAATACCTATTTGCGTTAGTAGCAATTTGTTCTTCAGAAATGACAAGATTACTGACTTTGGTGTAATTCAAATATGTGATGAAATTTGGGGAACCATGCTCCATCCTAACAACTAATGACTGAATTGACTCATGTTGCAAGGACAAAGTCAATTCAATTGCCCCCAGGTTATGACATTGGATTAGTTTCAAGCTAGGAGGGTTCTCAAAAGAACCAGAGTGTCACAAAAGTGACTGAGAGCTATGTACAAAATGAAGTGAAGGATTCCCAAGACTAAGAATTTATAGATGGAGCACTGAGTACAAGAGGCACCTATTTACCAGGTTTTCACCTACTTTGTAGAGATGTTATTTAGAAAAAATTTACTTGATTTGAAGTGATTAAGCCAATTTGATCAATGTGTCTAGTTTCATAAATGAATGACTCATCTAAGACTGATCTATCTAGTTTCAAGTGTATCCATCATTGTATAAGACAATTGATTGGGTTTCTTTTGATTAATGATAATCTCAACTTGATGTGATGTGATGAAGCTGAGATTCCCCAAGCGATGTGCTCTTTCTTAATGATGTTGGAAATACAATATGGGAAAGAAAGATGCTGAGAGGGGGGTGAATTAGATCTTCAAAGTTTATCTCTTAAAACAAACTGATCCACAATCATACATAAATGTAATTGATCTATCATCTAGTAGCATTCATGACAGTTAATAAATAACACTAGACATAGAATTTTGGAAACCTATAAACCCAATAAGGTAAAATGGGGGTGGGGATGACACCCACAAAATCTTCACTACTACAGAAATAAAGTGTTCTTTTTAGGGCTACATGATTTGATCACAATATGTAATCTACCTAGTTAAAGGTCCGTCCAATTAAGAGATACAAATCATTACTATCTACCTTGTAAAACGATTTAAACTTACAACTAAGTAAGCACTCGGCTAAGAGATTTAGAAAGGTCTGTTAGAACCACTCTGTTAAGAGATTTCACCTGATACACTTGTTAGAATGTTTCAAGATCTGATCCTTTGATATGCACTCTAATGCTAATAATGAATCTCCTCTTTTCAATACCTTCTCAGATCTAATAATCTGATATATCTTTACTCTGTTTCTCACTACACTTTCACTCTACTAGATCTATGCTTCCTCTATCAAAAAAACCCTTCGCACATATCTCATGTATGAATACACCTTCTCTTAGTACTCTCTCAATTAGGGTAAGAAGAAATCTTCATATACTTTACAGATCTGGCAATTAGATCTAGATCAACAATCAGGATCAAATGCTTATGCCACTTAGGCAATCCAATTTTTTGATTGGCTCCATGCCATGTAGTGGGATCAAATAATTAAATGTGTAATTATCCCATTGAAAATATTAAATTCTTAGATAAGTCAACCCAAAATGGTTGACCTCAAAATTGGTGTCAATTTTGACATACATAACAAAACTGTCTTGCTTGGTACAGAAAGAATTTTTCGCTCGGCATGAACTGAACTTGGTAACTATGTGACTTGACAACTATTATCTGCTCAGCAATGACTGTGCCAGATAGCTTAGCCATAGTGATGACTAGCTAAAAATTCCTAGATAAATGACTAAGTGTGGGACACTAATGATCAACAAAACTTAGAGATCAACAATGTCCCCCTTTGATATTAGTGGCAAAAACACTTATCATTTACATTCACAAAATTGGCCTAAGTGCACATTGTACTCCCCGTTAGATTATACTTCATACTTCATACATTATCTACAAAATATACATGCCTTCAACAAGATATTTATACCTATTTTGCACATCTTTTTTTGTTTCTTGTCCTTTTCCTATTTCCATTCTTGTTTCCGCCTTGTTTTTGTCACTGATAGCTGTGGGGGTAAAGTTGTATTTGTTAAAAAATGGTTTATGAAGCTGTAAAATCAATGCAAAAGATGTATACCAACTATCCTTAACAAACTTCATAACCTCCAACTTAACTTCTAGTTGGGCAGCTAGACTTACCAAACTATCTGCAGTAGAGAGATGAGAGTCTCTCTTGACCAATTCTTGTGCAGCTATGAGTTCATTCTGAATAACCTCCAGATGAGGTATCAAATTAGCCTATATTGTTATTAGTTTTCCCCTGATTCATCCATCTTCATCCATAAGCTTGGCTAATCTCCTCTATGCATGAGTCAATCTATCAAAATGGATGGAGCTAGAACTAGCATCCATGCTCAATGAACTTGTTTTTGACCTGATATCTAAATGCAAATTCTCAATAATATTTTTATTCTCCTTTGTAAAGAATGTGTCATCACATAATATTTTTTATAATGAAAAGACATTATTTGCAACTTCCTCAAGAATATCAACAAGAGAAGAAAGTTAAACCTATTTGGTGGCAATCTCTCTAGATATCTTCTCCAAGACTTTGTTCTCAAATATTCTCTCAGACCATTGCATCAATTTTTCATTGGCCTCAATATTGTCATCAGTCACTTTCTACACAATGTGAACTAACTATTCTAGTATTGGTGCTTGCTGATTTTCATCTTCCATATCAAAGGCTTTAACAAAAATATCCTTTATGTCATGCAGAACTTGCTTCTACTTTTGTTCCCTCTTCATTTCCTCTTGTCTCTTCTTCCTCTTCAATAGGTCTTGAAGGGTCTAAATATTCTCATATGTGTAACTCTCAGGATCCCATTTAGGAATCAAAATGACTTCATCCAATGTGACAGTTAAGCTTGGTGACTTTTTCTTGTTTAGCTTCCTCTTCTTGAGCTCTGGTGAGCTATAAATCGGCTCGGGTTTGGTGATCTATTTTACTTTGTTAGTATCAATTTCAATTTCTTCCTTCATCTGAGTCAAGATTTCCTGTAGATCATGTATACTTCCTATTTTGGGTCTAGTGGGAGTAGATGTTGTAGAGTGTGGTAGATCCACCAATACTTGTATAGCCTCTTGTTCTATAGGATTATTTGCAATTTATTCCATCTTCTCTCCACTCTCTAAAACTATTTGTACAACTTCTAAAATAGGAAGACTAGAATTGATTACCTCCTTTTCTCCTTCTATCTCCATCTCAGCCTCAGTTGTATGAATGGGCAATTGCATACCTGTGTCTGCTGGCTCATTCTGATCCTTGGTATATACATTGTTGTTCTCTCCAAGTGTAGAGTCAATGGGACTATCCATTGTCAAATCTACATCTTTCCCATCTCCTATTTTTTCTTGTGGTTTTGTCTCAGTCTCTGCTTGATCAGTAGCAATTTCTTCTTCCATTTCCTTCGGCTCTAAGGTGCCTTTACCTTTCTCATCGGCCTTCTTAGTGATTAACCCAAAGGTTTCCTTCCATATTATGGTGCTCTATTGGACTAATCCTTCAACATCATTCTTCATTATTGCATAGGCTCTTTGTTTAGTAATAAACTTCCTTTGATATTGTTCAATGAATTTTTCTATCTGTTTCTTGGTTAGATTAGGAATAACCTTAGCTAGTGTTCCTTCCCTTATCTGTCTTTCGGTCATTAAAGAATATTGCCACTTTTGTGACAAAATATCATAAAGGTCTGTAGGAATAATATTTCCTATTTCTACAGGTGTCATCTTGTACATACACATCATATCTAGCAACGCTTCCTAAATCTTTTGTTTGTTTGCTATGCTTTGTTTCTCATACTTGATAAATTTAAATCCCACTAAACCAGTTGTACTCCTAATATTCTTGCATACCTCATCAATATTGGTAATTGGTTTATGTGATTTGGTAGGTATGTTGCTAGTTTCATTAGTATTTGTCTTCTTCTCATCTTCCTCTTCTTCTTCCAAGATAGTTTTCTCCTCTGTCTTTTCTCAAGCATGCTCGATAGTGCCTTAGTTTGAACTTATTTTCTCTTTCCTGAACTTCTCTCACCAGCTTTCTTCTTTGTTTACACCTTTTTTGACTCAGCTTGTGCAAAAATAGTTGATTCCCTTTTCCTAGGCTGGTTAGAAACATGAGGGGTAGCCTTAGGTTTTTCTTGACTTGGTTTAGTTGCCTTGGCAACTACTGGCTACTTCCCTTTTCCTTTCACAGTGATATCCTTTTCAGGTTCACTCTCTTCTTCTTCACTAGACATATCCTCTCCATGTCCTATTGATAAACCCAAAGGTGCTTCCTCTATTTCTTCATCACTCTCAATTCTAACCATCTTCTTTAGATTTTTGAAAATATTCTTCCTTTTCCTCTCCATAGTGTCGGCCTTCAAATCCATAGAGATTTTGGACTTTTCTTGTTCATAGTTTCCAAGATGTTTTTCTGCACTATCAATTTCCTCTACTAATAGAGTTGTTATAGCTGCAGATGTCTCATCAACATTCACTTCATAAGGTAATGGCCTTAGCCATGATACCCTTGACACTACTGCCTGCACATAGGTGAAATCTGTGTCTACTAGGAAACAAACATCCTCATAATGTTTCTCAACAAGTGATCTAGGAATTCTACTCCTCAATCTCATCTTTTTATTGAATTTGACAAAATATGTTCCCATTACATTATCAAAATTATCACCTAACTACTAAAAAAATACATTGATTTTCTTTGTGATAGGTCTATCTATTTTCCACACTATGTTTCCAAAAGTAGGAAACGTATTTTGTATGTAGAAAAACATACAAGTGAGAAGAGATCTGAACTTACATATTGAATTCTTTGCCTTTCTGATTGAAGCAAGGTTCTCAGCTAATTACATCAGTTGAAGCTTGGCAAGGTCATAAGTATGATCCTTTTTCACAATCTTGCAAGCCTGGTCGACTGTAATGCATGGGACATTCTCTAGTCGGCTTGACTAATAAATTTTATGAGCAATAACCCTAACCGAAAAATAAAGATCCAAATCTGTAATACTAGAGATCATCATCCCTCTATTTTTCCAAATGGCTCTAGTGAATTCTTCTATTCTTTCCTTACTCTGGCATCTCACTGTCCTCTTTCCGTTAAGAATTGGATAACCAGTTACACAATGGATGATTTCCTTTGTAATCTTAACTGGTCCATTTTCTAGCCATATGTTCATGTCATGTACACGACTCAGAACAATCTTGATCCATTCCATTTTGAAATCCCTTAGAAAGTCTAAGGCATGAGTTAACCCTCTCTTAGCTAAATGTTTGTGTTCATCTTTTAGGGCTCCGTCTTTGCACAATTTCCTGAAAGATTCTCTTAGCTTGTGGTCACCGAATTAACTTATCTTGCACATATAACATGACCTAATATCATGAATCATGAGTACATTAGGTGGAATCAATGATAGGGCTCTAGTTAGATCACCTTGGATGGTGCTCTCAGGAACTGCCCAAAAATTAGGAGGCACACAGGTGTCTCTCCTTACCAATTGAACATTTAGTAACTCCTTCTCCATACTCTTGACTATTGTGGAAGAACTAGTGGCCATGATTCTGAATGAAATAGGGGTTTAAAAGATGATGAACAGAATACCTCAGTAGATGTCAAAATTTGCACTTTTACTCAGGGTGGCTGATAGAACACTGTAGAAGTCTTTGAAATATCTTTGCAGAAATCAAGTTTGCAAATTGTTGATGAAGGGTGCTCCCCTTAATACCACAAACACATAACAGAAACAAAGAAGCAACAAAAATTTTCAAGAACACAAAATGGGCTTCTTATTATCTCCACAAATGTGGAATTACAAACTTTCAGAATTACAATATGCAAAGCCACATGGGCATTCCCCTTACAATATTCTGTAGGACAAAGCTTTGAATTATTACCCAGATCTACCTAGAACTATCTCGAACTGCCTAAGACAACACTATGGGCCTTCTTTATATAGGCAATTTCCACCGCTCGAGAAGGTTCCACAAATTTAGCCCTTAGGGCCGACCAAACTTAGAAATTTTTTTTTTTCATTTTAGTACATCAAAGTCGGCTCAAAATAACTTTTGAAACCCGAACAAAAATTTTGAAGGAAAATATTTTTCTACTATTTTAGGTGGCCCAACTTCTGGAGACCATAAGTCATCACCAGTTGACCCAACTGACTATTATAACCCCATTTCATAAATTCCACGAAGCACTCTACAACATATTTATGGTGCAAGCTTCATTCAGCCCAAGTTTTGACCTCATCCGGGGCCTTGAAAGCCTTCAAAACTGAGCTCGAAGTTTCTATACCCTATTTTCAATATCGAAAATTTTCAATATCTTCAAAACTAGACCTAATCTAGCCATTAAACTTTACTGGTAGGCTGATATGACTGAGATGAACCTCCAAATGCAAAATCAGAACATTCTGAGATCGTATGACCAACTTACTAAATATAGAAAGTTTCCATAAATAGCAGCTCTGCACAAGGTAACCCTTATTGAAAAGAAAAAAAAAATATTTTTGGGTGATGCAAGCTTGCCCTTACACCCAGGATGCTCCTGCATCAGACACCCGGGGTAATTTGAGAAGTGACCCTGTCACAACTCAGGTGTGCAGAGGAAAACCAAGACGGTTAACCTCCTCCCTTGTCAGCCATGATGAATCTTCAATAGGTCATCCTTTCCACTTGACCAGATATTCTTCATATGTCCTATTTCTTGTGCTTCTACAAACACGACTATCCAGTATGTCTTCAATCTCCTTGGTATCTGAACTACTTGCTGGGATACTCCACTATGCCGCTGTGATCTCATCTTCAACATCTCCTTCATGATACTTTGTCAAATCTAAAATGTTAAACACTGGTGAAATATTCAGCTCACTAGGAAATTCTACCTCATATGCATTTCCTGAATCATGCTTCTTCAGTATCTTATATGGTCCAAACTTCTTCATTTTTAACTTGTTATATGTACCAACTGGAAATCGCTCCTTCCGCAAATGAACCATGACTTCATCCCCAACCTAAAATTCCTTATGTCTCCTTTCCTCATCTACCTTAGCCTTATACTGTGCATTCATTTTGGTAATGTGCTTCCTCACTTCCTCATGGATGTTCTTCAAGTGTTCTACAAAATCCTCAGCTTCAGCACTACTTATTTCTCCTTTATCTATCTTCCTCAATTCAAATGCATTTCTTGGACTACTTCCATATACAATCTGGAATGGTGATTTACCAGTGCTCCTGTTGATAGAATTATACTATGCAAATTCTGCCTATGGTTCAGATCCCATCCTGTTGGCTTATCTCCAACCAAACATCTCAACAAATTCCCCAAACTTCTATTAACCACCTCTATCTGTCCATCAGTCTATGGATGATGTGATGAACTGAACTTCAAATCTGTCTTCAACTTCTTCCACAATGTACACCAGAAATATGTAACAAACTTAGTGCCTCGATCTGAAACTATGGTCTTTGGCAAACCATGTAGCCTCACCACTTCTCTGAAAAATAATTTTGCCACATGAATATCATCATTAGTCTTCTTGCAGGGAATGAAATGTGCCATCTTTGAAAGTCTGTCAACCACCACAAAGATTGAATCATGTCCCTGTTGAGTCCTCGGTAAACCAAGAACAAAGTCCATACTGATATCCTTCCAACGATTCTCTGGTATAGGTAATGGCTGATACAACCCTGTATTTTGCTTCACTCCTTTGGTCATCTGACATACTTTGAAACTCTGTACAAACTTCTTCACATCTTGCTACAACTGTGGCCAATAATAATTCTCACTAACCAAAGTAAGGGTTTTGTCATGACCAAAATGTCTAGCCAATCCTCCGCTATGCTTCTTGGTGCAGAGCACCCTAGGGTTTAGCTCAAAACCCTAGCCCTAGCAATTTTGAACAAGTTTTGATCAACATCACATAATGAGCAAGTCATGTTTTGCATTGTCACTCAGTCGCGGAGCCAGCAGCAAGCAGAAAGGTAATGCATCGCACACTCGTGAGCTAGGAAAATAGTTCACTTATTAGTGAGCAAGTGTGCGATGAGGAACTAGTCACTCAGTCGCAGATGGCTAGTAGAAAGAATAGTGCACAACAATGCGACAAGGAGCTCATCGCAAGCCCGTGAGTCAATTCACAGTCAGAGAAAATCCGGTGCGACAACGCGACGAGCGCTCAATCGCTCAGTCGCTGAGCAGCAAATAGTTAAGTGGGATGTGCAAGTGAGTGACACCTTGTGCATCACAAGGTCGCAGGTGACTTGACGGTTAAGTGAAAAGCATGACGAGTGCGCGACTTGAGCTCATCGCTCAGTCATAGAGACATAGCCAGCTCGTGTAGAAGTGCAGCGAGTGCGCAACTAATGTGAATCACACACTCGTAGAGCAAGGAGCAGTTAATGTAAATGCATTGCAAGTGTGCGACATGAGCTCATCGCTCAGTCACAGAGGAAAAGATAGATCAGGTAAATGCATTGCGGGTGCATGATAAGGAGTCATCACTCAGTCGCGAGGTAAAATTCCAAACGGAGAAAGACATAGCAAGAGCGCGACGAGCAAGTAATCACTCAGTCGCAGAACTAGACATGAAAGGTGATTTTCATTCACGACTATGCGATGAAGAGAAGAGCAGTCAAATGATCAAATATACTGATGTGTCAGAAGGAGAAGACATTCAAAAGTCTTAACCGCCAAACAAAAAAGGAATGACATGAAGGAAAGAAAGATGACCAGAGTGTCGACCATGCAGAGAACGTGATGACAGTTTGCAGAGAGCATGAAGAACAGAGAACAGTTGGAGGACTAAGCTCGATAGGTAACCACCAGGGTTACAGAATCAAGGAGAAGCCAGAGATAAAGCAGAGAAGAAGAATCTGAGAAAGAGTTCAATTCAAACAGTTCAGAGTTGTTCGTGACAGTTAGAATAGAGAGTTTTTGTAGACTAGCAGAAAGTTGTAATATTCTGTGTTATCAATAAAGAGAAGTTTTGTCTGTATTTGTGTGTTCTTGTTCTGAGTAGACTTTTGTAAAGGGTTGTTTTGTTTCTGTTAGATAAATATGGG